>AFIR01001000.1:0-50061 GCA_000223685.2 Zymoseptoria pseudotritici STIR04_4.3.1
CGGTTCTGATCCACATGAGATAGGCGAGCTCCGATGTTTTGTTCGAGTCGAAGGCGATGTCTTAGTCATCAAGACGTGCACCTGCAGGGCAGGGCAGATAAGGTACCTGACGATAAAAAGGGAGCTCTTTCACTTCTGAGCAGCCACTTCATCTCTTCAATCTTCTCTGTTGTCACTACGGGATGAACGACATCTAAAGATGAAGCTGATCCACCAAACGAACGCCGTCAAGACCATCGAGCTCCCTCCGCGTATCCACTCAGGCATGAGCGTTATTCCGAGCCATCCGCAGAATCTTGCGAGCACCTCTCCACGCGGTGATGACTGGAGTCCGACAATAGCTACGCCGGCCATGTCGAGCAACAAGATGCATCTTCGGCCATCAGGACCGAGATGGACAGTCGCTGCTGCTAGTCCGGGCCATTGTCTTGGTCCCCACGTGGATTTGCTTGGTATGCAAGGTTGGTGACGAGTGCAGTGAAAAATATGTCGTCAGCGTGAGTTATGATCAAAGCAAAAATTGGCATTGACAGCGCGATTTTCGAACAAAGGGCCAGAGCGACCAGACCATTCATCGATACGCAGAGCAGCACCGTTTCCTTCTCAATCTCGCAAAGTCGCTTCTCCATCAGTGTGCATTCTTTCAATACAACATGCTGCGAGAAACTGTCAAAATCCTAGTCCTGGAGACGGACGAGACAGATCCACGGACGAAGAAGAAGCACGGAGAATTTGGCGATGTCTTTCGCGATCTATTCCAGACAGCCGGACGCAGCCATGAGCCTCCATTGGGTGTCGAGCTTGATATGCATTTTGTGGTGGACGATCCAGTGTGTGGGATTTTCCTAGAGTTACGCTATACCTGCTAACAAAGTGCCAGGACAAAGGCCTGCATGGACACGTGCCCAAGGCATTCGAAATCCCAAAATCCTTCAATGCGATACTGATTACAGGCTCGACTTACGATGCCCACGATGAAAGCATGCAATGGGTCATGGAGCTTCGTTTGCTCGTGGAAGAACTGTGGCGGACACGGCCCGACATGTATTTCAGCGGCGTACGTGACTTCCACGCCAGATCTAGATCTCATGAGCTGACATGTCGCAGGTATGCTTCGGGCATCAACTTCTTGCTCGGGCCTTGGGCGCCAAAGTCGAGTCGGCTCCTGGTGAGAGATGGGAATTGGCGCATACGTCGTTGGATCTCACTCCAGTGGGCCAGAAACTGTTCAGGACCGAAGACAGGTACCTTGCAGTCCATCAAATGCATCAAGATCACGTCACCACGATACCATCTTTGGACACGACCGACTTGCTGGCGCCGAATGCCAAAGTCCACGTCTGGGCTTCCACTGAGCACACGCGAATCCAAGGACTGTATATCCGGGATCGACTCTTCACCTCTCAGGGACATCTAGGCTTCGATGAGGAGATGGTTCGAGGACAGATCGAAGCTAGAATCGCTAGCGGTGCCATTGATGACGATGATGCGAAAGAAGTTGCGTACGCGGACGAGACTGCTCATATGAAGCACGATGGCGAGGTAGGAGACGGGCTGAAATTTATCACAAAAGCACATCGCTCGATCAGGCAATTTTACTAACGATGGACAGGTCGTCGCGGCGGCAATTCTGAGATTCTTCCACGGAGACGATCATGACGTTGATTGAGGTGTTGAACGAGTTAATCAATAGAGAAATACATGCTAAATCATCAAAAGCTCCAGGGATACTTGATTGTGGAAGCTTAGGCTATCCTCCGGCTGAATAGCTGCATATGAAGTCGGCTAAATTGTGCATCGACCTCCAGCTTCCTCTTCGAGACGATATAGTGATCACCGCACATGAGGCATGCCGAACTTCCGCCGCCTCTTTCATGTCGGTACCATGAATTGTCGCCAGACTGGGTTGCCGTGAGTATACTTGAAAAGCGGAGGGCATACATTGACGGCTAAGTAAAGACTACAATAACAGCGGCCTCTGCAACTTGGTATCTGTCCGAATCCCAGCAAAGATGAAGGTCGCCTGTATTTCCATCGCCGTCGTTGCATTGTGCACGAACGTTGCACTCTCAACCTCAAGATACCCAGGCCCAAATCCAAGCCACAATGATCAGACCTCGCTTACTCTGCTCTACCAGAACAACCTCAATGCCTCGGACGATGTCAACCACATTGGAGCTCTACTGTTGGACCCCACCACCCCAAGCGGAGCAGCAGCGAGATGTGCCCTCTTTGGAGAGACCCTCCTCACCAAGGCCACCCTCGAGAACTATACGGCCGACTTCGTCCCTATCATCAACTACCTCCTCTTCTCCTCTTCCATCCCGCCCAACTCTCCCATCCTCGTCGCCGATGCCCTCCTTACTCTTTCCTCCGACACCTCTTGCCTCAGCTTTTCCCCACTCGCCCCACGCCCCTCCAACAGGCGCCGCTATCCCGTTCTCTGTACCCAATCTTCCCGCTCCGACACACCGTCCACTTCCTCCGCCAGCTCTGCCAACCAAATCACCATCAGCGATGCTGCGACCAAAAACACTTACGTTGGCTACCGCAATCTGAAATCATTTCGCTTCCTTGGTATCCCGTACACGGACATGCCGACACCGCGATGGACATATTCAACTCCCAATACCGTGACGGGCACACACTTCAATGCGACGACTTACGGCTCCGCCTGTCCGCAAACAGGCTCCAACTCAAGTATCGAAGACTGCCTCTTCCTCAATGTCCAGACGCCCTACATCCCGTCTTCCTCCCCTCATACCGCCCGCAAGCTACGTCCAGTTCTCGTCAACATTCACGGCGGCGGCTTCACCGGCGGCTCCAGCAACTCCCTTGATGGCTCCGATCTCTCTTCCCGCCACGATATCGTAATGGTCTCCATCAACTACCGCCTGTCGACGCTCGGATTCCTCGCCGTACCTGGTACTGCTATCCGTGGTAACTTCGGTCTCGGCGATCAGGTCTCCGCGCTGAAATGGGTTCGTGCCAACATCGCTGCTTTTGGCGGTGACCCGAGCAAGGTGACTATCATGGGCGAGAGTGCTGGAGCCGGGAGTGTGCGGGCATTGCTTGGTGCGCCGGAGGTTGTGGCTAAAGGATTGGTACAAGGCGCGGTGGCGATGAGTAACCTTGGAGGTGGTAGGACGTTGGGGCTACAGGGGAACTACGGCACGGAGTTCAGCGAGTGGAAGACCATTGAAGAAGGATGGCAACAGCAAGGATCCAAAGTTGCAGTCGAGGCGGGATGCGCGAACGGCACTCTGGAAGAACAAGTCGACTGTCTTCGTACCATTCCCGCGGACGCACTAGTCAAGCAGCAGAATGTCGCCCGCTTCGTCCTGCAAGACGGAGAAATTGTGACCCGCCGCAACCTCAACGTCGTCACTTCAAACGGCACAACAGCGCATATTCCCGTCATCTTCGGCACCACTGCCGATGATGGCGCAAGCTTCTCCACCTATCCAGCCGCCAACATCACCTCCGAAAATGAAGGTATTCAGCAAGCTCTTGGAATCAGCGAAGCCTACGCTCAGAGCGTCATCGACAGTGGACTCTTTCCATTCTACGACACGGGCAACCTGACTCTCGATGCGTTCAACGTCAGCCAGCGGGTAGCGACGGACACGACATTCCGCTGCATCGACGAAGCTACCGTGTATGCTGGAGCCATATCAGGGGTGTTCGAGAAAGCGTACTATTATACCATTGAGCGTACTTGGGCCGGGTGAGTCCATGTTTCCTCTCCCGCGATATCTTGTACTGCTTTCACTAGAACCAACGCTTACCTCGCGAGCAGTTACGATCCAAACAACCTCGGTCTCTCCGGTCTGTCTAGCGGACCCATATCTTCAGCCTTTCCTTCCGGCAACCCTGAGGCAGCATACTTCCGCCTCCACGGCGCGGATCTTGGATTCGCGTACGGCAACCAAGCTCCACTACGGGACGCGCAGGATTTGATGGCCAGCCAGCTCATCTCAGGATATTTTGCGCAATTCGCCAAGACTGGAGATCCGAATGCTGATGTAGCGTACTTGCAGGCCAGAGGGTACACAGAGGAACTGGAAGCCGCAGAGGGAAGCGGCAGCTGGGACGTTGTGAGTGGAAAGATGGGCCCAGGAATGAGATTGGATGCGAAGAGTCGGCTGGCAGGGTGGGAGGAGATGGAACAGTGTGCTTGGTTGGGATATGGAGTTGAGTATTATGTTGATGGAGGGATCTGATTGTGAGCAGATGGTGGTGGTGGTGAAAGATGACACGTTGTAACTTTGTCAAACGAACCTCATTTGAGCATACATACGGGCATGCATACCGACGCACGCTGGGCAGCATGCTTCTATGTCCTCACGACGATGACCGATGATTCGATCGACGCTCTGTGCGTGCAAGAATCGAAGATTCGTCGTGTTGGTATTAATCCGAACCTTGCGGTGCGGTCCCTACGGCACGGGCACTTCGTTTAACTTCTGGGAAGGAGTCTATGTAAGTGGGCAAACGACTTCAAAGCAGCGACTTGACAAGAACAGGCTTGAACTTGACCCCATGTCTGCCGATATTTCATCATCCAATTTCGTACCTTCACCCTCTCCACCAGAGGAGCAGTTCACCTCTCGCGGCGATCCGTAGCAAAAGCACAATAATCTATATTGGCGGCCCGTCTGGTGGAACTAAGTCTTGCGTTTAGTCCGCAGATCGTACCATGATGAAGCATGAACATGGTCAGGACTTCGAGACCCTACACTGCATCCAGGAGCAGCGCTCGCTCGTCGTCGAAAGCACCATTGATGTGCCCGCTAGGCAAGCATCGACACTTTCGTCATCTCATGTTGGCCTGCAAAGCTTCGTGGAGCGGGCACCGAATCCGGCTCTTCTGGAGACTGAAGTCGCTAGTGGAACAGCATCTCACTCTTCGTCTGTCCATTCTTCCATCTGGACTGCTTCGAAGCTGCAACAGCAAGAAACTCTGACAAAAGTACCAGCCACCCATAACCTGGCATGAACTGTAGTCACAGTCGTCCCCGTCTCAAACCTCGTGTCGAAGTGAAGGACCGTTTCCCGTCCACGCGGACTCCGGGATGTGAGCTTCGCCACCTGCTCAGCCATACTTACTCCGTACCAAGAGCTTTGGCATCTCCTTGGCTCCCGTGGAAAACATGGCAAGCACTTTCAGCCTCAATTGAATCGCCCAGCTCGATGCCGGAAGACCAGGAAGTGAAGTGCCTTGGGAGACTTCGAGTCCGGATCGTCCTCCCTCCGCCAAGAAGAGCTGTCAGCCTTGTGGAGAGACGGAGAGTCCACTTCCGAGACCTGGACCCCTCAGCGACAATGATCTTCGTGGTTTTGACATACCGACTTTTGATTCCGCGATCCTGCGTTCCGTTCGGCAGATGCGGTTCATTCGGCTTGTTCACATCGTCGCGGAAAGAGACCGTTCGCCGGAAGTGGGCGGCGATGGTGGCGGTGCGGTAGAGGAGGTCCTGCCTGAGGCATCAAGTCTTCGAAACGCTCTGCTGACCTGCGCGAAAAGGTCTTCATTGCCTACACCGGCAGGTGAGTTGAACGGTACAGTCTGTCTCATGTGTAGTTGAGAGTCTAGTAGTGTCAGCAAAACAAGGCCACAAGGCCAACATCCTCGCGAAGAGAACCGGTTTCTGTGGGACGACATGACGAGGATGCTGCCACACCAAGATGCACTGTTTCGCCTCCACGTTGTTGGGACTGCGCTGTGGCTCGTCAATTGATTCTGTCGTTCCTCGCGTGGCCTGTCAACCTGTTCTCTCGTCCTTGTTTTTCGAAGACTGTTCTTTCTGTCGCATCATATATTGAAAATGATGTCATCTTCGAGGTCTACCGTAGTCTTCGATTCTGCTTTGCCGAGTGTGCATAACCTGTTCTGTTCGTATCCTCGCTTGACTTGACTGCTGGAGTACTCCAGGGTCATGCCATGAGCAGCGCTGTAGAGCGAGCGTACGCGCCTCTCTCTCTCGCACGGTTCTGTCGACGCTGACGACGATGTTGGTTGCAGTTGTAGGGCAACAATAATATAGGCTAGAAGAAGTGTGAGGCGTCGCCGTTGCGGCTGCAAACTCAATCTCCACGCTGATGAACCTTCGCCCGCGAGCTGACGTAGGAACGCGCCACGAGCGGATTGTTCGCATTGACGTTGTCAGCTTTGCGGAGGCTCTTTCACCTTGAGCGATCTTGCAGGTAGTATGTATTCGATGAAGAGCACGGAAGGAATGTACATGTAAGCTGTCGGTGTGAAGACGACAAGCATCGGTCGTTATTCATCACAGCGTGAAGACTGCATGACCGCATTGTAGTCTGGCAAAATAGTTGGACGAGCGAAGAGCGCCAGAAGCCGAAAGGAAAGCAGCCGAGTGGCTCGCACATTGAACGGAACCGGTGGCTTGTGGGATGAGGCTCAGATCGAGAATTAGTATGGCGATAGCAGTGAAGTGTCCGAGGACGATCCGCGTGGCATATCGACCCGACCAGGGATTACGAGAGTAGTCGACTCGTCTCTGCGATCTGGTCGTTCTGCCAAGACGATTATACAGAAAGTGACGCTGCCCGGCTGGAGGAATGAGAACTGCGCCTCGCCCTGGTTGTCGTGCTCTTTCCCCCAACCCTCAAGCGGTAAATCCAAACACGACACTTAGTCCTTTCTGGTATTCTCCACCGCACATCTCTCGGTCGGAAACATACCGTTCCACCCTCTGGTCGTTCTTGGTGCCCTTCAAATCGGGTTCTTTGTCGTCTTGGAACCTCTCAGGGTCTCCGTATTGACCGTGGACCTGTTTGACGTCGAGTCTCATCCAACGCTCGACTCGACTCGACTCTCTCCACCGCCACCACTATCGCCACTTTTCGATCCAAGAGAGGCTGAACTCTGCACACAAACACCGGCGCACCGCCCATCACACCACTTCCAGCACTCCCAGTCAGCCGGTTCGCCGCCACTCTGTCTCTCCCATCTTGGTTCGACTCAGCTCCGTCGTCACCACAGAACGAGGCGTCCTTTGACTACGACTACTGCGGCTGTGTTCTTGGTTTCTCGACTTGCTCTGGACTTTACTGTACAATACCACCTATCGCTCAATCAGCCCGTGACGACACTACACGACTCTGTCCAGACGACTCTTCGCTTATTGTAATTCGTAATTACTCTCGCCGGACTTTGCAGAAACTCGCTGGACCGACAGAGCTTCAGAATTCGCGTCGCATACCGCTTCAACATACTCGAGCACTTGTTTCCACACATTGTTGCCAACTGGACGAATCCGAGCACTGCAATCGCACACGAACTTTCGCGTCCGGGCAATGCGACCCCAGCTCGACCAGGAGCCGCAGAATCCCTGGAGTGCAGCATCGTGGAGCCGCGTGGAGGTTGCTTGGAGGATAACACTTCATCAGTACGTTTTGCCCTACTCTCGACTGCGATGCTTTCTTGCTTGTCCTTCCACTTTCCACGCCCACTTCCAGCATGTTGAGCAACTCGCATTCACTCCATCGTACCCCACACATGACTCTCGTGCTCTGCGCTCGGACTGTCGATAGCTGATGCGCGCGCATAGACCGTTCTTCGAAGAGTGAGTGAGTGACGTGTGAGCCACATGGCTTCGATAACGCGCAAAGCCACATCACCACCCGCCGAACCGTTTCCGACGCTCGAGGACGTGAACAATAGTCCTGCGACGACGAAATTGACTGGCGCGACCGCTGCGAATACCACACCAAACCCGATCCTCGAACTTCCGACCCTCGCTCGCTCGATCGCGCAAAAGTCCACGCCCACACCTCCAAAAAGCAGTACTCGCGGTCTCTCCCCGCGGACTGCTTCGGCACTGCCACTGACCGGTGCGGCCGCGATGGCGGAGTTGAAGCGGAGGAACAAAGTCCAGTCGAATGGCATGCAAGACTCGCGACAGACAAGTCCAAATCCGGCAGTCCAGGCAATGCATTCGTTGATGGGTGCTGGAGGAATGAGCAGACCGACTGATGCGCCGGCGGCGGACAAATTGAGCGAGCCAATGCGGAGGGCGGCCGAGAAGATAACAGTGCCAACAACATCTGCGAATCAAAACGAATCGGAGCAAGTCAGTCCTGTCAGTTTGGGCAGCTTTGGCACGGCAGAGAGCACAGCTACGGGAAGCGCGATGACAGCCACAGCGAATGACCACAACCAGCAATTCGTGGCTGAGCCAGCACAGATGACGGATGGCGCGTCATATCCGGAGAACAATGGACATCTGGCAGTGCAAGAGCAGGATGGGAATAAAGCATTTTCATATCCAGGACCGCCGTCAGATCAGCAGGATGGTGGACCTTCACGAGGGATGAGTCTGCCTGGATACGGTCAAGGCAGTCCCAAGTCTCCAGCATCGACAAGTAAGCGACACAAATGTCCATATTGCTCGACCGATTTCACGCGACACCACAACCTCAAGAGTCATCTCTTGACGCACAGCCAGGAGAAGCCATACGTTTGTCAAACATGTCAAGCACGCTTCCGGCGACTACACGATTTGAAGAGACATACCAAGTTACATACTGGTGAAAGGCCACATAAATGTGACAAGTGTGGACGGCAGTTCGCTCGTGGTGATGCGCTGGCACGGCATAACAAGGGTCCCGGTGGTTGCGCAGGGCGGAGGTCGAGCTTCGGTGGCGAAGATGATTATGGAGATGGTGAAGGAATGGAGGGTGTCGAATACGATGGTGATGACCAAGATGACGGCCAATCTGCGCGACGCATCAGCGAGCCGAATCGCAAGCGTCAACAATTGGAGACACCACAAGATCCAAATCGCGAAGTGTACCGACAACACTCCAGTACCTATCCTCCGGCACCGACGAGGAATATGCAAGGTCAAGGCAGTATGGGTCCGCCACAGGTGATCCACCCTGGATCTTCTAGCACCGCCACTTCACCACGTGAAATGCCCGGACACAGTCCCGCTCCGGGGTCCTACTACGGTCCAGGTCAAGTCTTTGCCGAACCCGGCATGATGACTTCCTCGCCGAAACCTCTCTCCCCTGGCGGCCAACCTCACCACGACCAACATCGTCTGAGCGTAGAAGGCAGCGGCATGATTGGCCGGAACCGATCGACGAGTCTAACGACACAATTCCAGCAAGCGCACTTTGGAAGAGGAAGTATTCCTTCCGGTACGAGGAGTCCGCCACCTCCGACGACGCAGTTTGGCGGCGGCGCGAATCAGCAGACGCAACAGCAGCATAACATTCAGCTGCCGCCGCTGAGCGCGAGTAGCCAGACGCCTGCTCAACAACCCCAAAGGACCACAGTGATGCAACCAGCGATGACGACGGGTCCGTTGCTACCGAACATGCATTTGCCAAGCCAGCTCGGCGGACAAGTGCAGTCTGGAGGCTCGTATCCTGGAAATCCGCAGAATCAAGCGCAGGCGAGTCAACCAGGCAGTCATTCCTCGCATGGCCGCAGCTCCGGGAGTAGCATTCGGGATATGATGGCTGGAGGCGCAGGAGGAGGCATGGGAGAAGGAGATTTGTGGGCGTATGTGAGGCAATTGGAGGGGAGGTTCTCGAGGATGCAGGACGAGTACGAGTTGAGGATTTCGAATTTGAGGGAGGAGGTGGCTACGTTGAGGGGTCAAGTGCAGGGTGGAGTTGGTGGTGGGGGAAGTTATAGTAGTGAGATGGGAGGCGGTAGGGGGTATTGATCCGGAGGATGAAAAGGGAGGTGGGACAGAAGGTGGCAGAGACAGCGGGATTGTACAGTTTCAGAGATGCTATGGATATGGAGCAGGATAGATGAGATGAGGGGAGCAGATGGTTTGATCAGATACCCTTGCTGATATGAGCGAGCTCTCTGCTGGGACTGCGTCGACGGTGCTTTCTCTGACCTGGCTCAAGCAATCGTTTACGGAGCTGCGAAGGGAGGTGCTGTGGACGGGTTTGCTGGCGAGGGCGAGCAAATGAGAGAATGAAAGGATTTGCTACACCAACCTTTCGCATACAGCACGACGATCGTCTTGAAGTGATCTAGGCGTTGTGTCTTGCTCGAGTTCCTGCTGATAGAGGACGGGAAGTTTGCATGTGCGGTACTGTACCTGCTTCCGTGGATCGGCCCTTCCTTTTTCCCCCAGATCTGTTCGTGGACCCCTCGAGACAACTTTAAAATTATCGAACCATCTCTGGGCATTGGCAGGCAACTTCAAGGCAGGCTCGAGTTCTAAACCATGTTCCGTCTGGATCCTTGACACGATATCCGCCTCGTTCTACACCGACATTCCTTTCCTGCAGTCTGCCGACTTGCATCACGCTCCTTACCGAACGATACTGCTGTGGAGAGAAGAGAAGAGGAGGTCGCTGAACGAAGAATACCACTCGACTAGGACGAAAGAGACGATTTGCGACAACATTACGATTACGACCTCGATACACGCTTCGACTACGATTTCCACGGCCACACTTCGACGATCATCATGGAGACTTTCACTTCCGCCAACGACACCTCTGCAGCCCTCCCACCCGCCTTCATCGTCTCCGCTCCAGGCAAAACTATAGTCTATGGCGAACACGCCGTCGTACATGGAAAAGCCGCCATCGCGGCCGCCATTTCTCTCCGCTCATACCTCCTCGTCACTACATTACCTAGCTCCTCCCGCACAATCACTCTCCGCTTCAGTGACATCGGACTAGATCACACCTGGGATATCGCAGATCTACCATGGAAAGTGTTCGAGCAGAAGAGGAAGGGAGACGATGACTTGATTACTGCGTTGGACCCGGAGCTCGTAGAGGCCATGCAACCACACATCGAAGCTGTCGGCAAGGGAGAGGAGGACGTGGAGAAGAAGAAAATCCACCAGGCTGCTGCATCAGCATTTCTATACCTCTTCTTATCGTTAGGGTCTCCCTCCCACCCGGGCACAATCTACGCTCTCCGCTCCACGATCCCCATCGGCGCCGGTCTCGGCTCCTCCGCTTCCGTCTCCGTCTGCATCGCCACCGCCCTGCTCATTCAATCCCATACCCTCTCCAGCCCGCATCCGGACCAACAGAGCCAAGAAGCGGAGGCACAACTCCAACGCATCAACCGCTGGGCTTTCGTCGGCGAAATGCTCATCCACGGCAACCCCTCCGGCGTCGACAACACCGTCGCCACAAACGGCCACGCAGTATTATTTCAACGCACAGATCCCAAGTCACCACCCAAAGTCGAAATCCTCCGTGAATTCCCCGAACTCCCTCTCCTTCTCATCGACACCTGCCAAGCGAAATCCACGGCGGCGGAAGTGGCGAAAGTGGGCGCGTTGAAGAAACGACATCCCGCGGTCGTGGAGGGGATTCTCTCTTCCATCGATGCGATTACGAGGAGTGTGTATGGGAAGATCTCGGAGGCGGGGTTTGATGCGGAGGAGGAAGGGGGCATTGCACATTTGGGCGAGTTGATGGAGGTGAATCATGGATTGTTGGCGAGTTTGGGAGTGAGTCATCCGAGGTTGGAGAGGTTGAGGACGCTTGTGGGTGGGAGTGGGGTTGGGTGGACGAAGTTGACGGGAGCCGGGGGCGGGGGTTGTGCGATTACGTTGTTGAAGCCGGGAGTTTTGGCTGGGAAGGGTGGTTCGGGCGGTGCGCTGAAGGACTTGGAGGGCAAGTTGGAAGAGGAGGGATTTGTCAAGTATCAGACTACGCTGGGTGGAGACGGCGTGGGAGTCTTGTCTCCGGCTGTGTTGAGAGGGAAGGAGGTCGATCTGGAGGGATTTTTGAGGGCGGAGGGACGGGAAGGGGTGGAGGGACTGGTGGGTGCGGAGGGCGGAGCGGAAGGTGAGGGATGGAGCTATTGGAGGCCGTGAATGAGATGTTCCGATGTCATGTGTGCGATTGGCGAGGCGTTTTGGAGGCCTTTGGTCAAGATCAAGGTGGTCTGCTTGGCTGCTCTACCTGCTATGTGCATGACCGGCCTGTGTTTGACTGCACCTGTTTCTGGCCTGCGATGGTGTGTCGCATCATACTCTTTGTGCTATTGTGCTGTGTTGTCAACCCTCCGCCATCTCGTCACGAAAAGAACACGAAAACAATCCGGATGAAGATGTGTTCGAGCAGCACGGCACGCGGGGACTTCCTCCCTCAAAACGGAAGGGAAGTGCTATCGCCCGCCATGCTCTGTTGTTCAGCTTGCATCGTGTGATGACCGAAGATGAGTACGATATCTCAGGCAGGGATTCGTTTTCAACGACTTTGGGCTTGATCATCTGATAGCGATAGGTTCCGCAATGGTTCCGGCGATCGTTTATCGAGATGCTTGGAGATGTGACAGCAGTGCTTCGCTGATCTGGCATGGGGTGAAATGGTGGGGTAGAACAGCAAGCGTCTGATGGAGACGGACGAGGGTGTGACGATGTCAACTCGTCCAGGTCTGCACTGGTCTAGGTTGTCCCTTGTGATGCACATCAGATTGGCGAAAGAGATGGGGGAATTCAAGTCGCCTTTGAGGAAACACGAATATTCCATAAAGACGTGCCTCGCAAAGGTCTCTTCGTCTCACGGCTGCGAGATCGCCCCGTCGACAGCTCAGACTCCGACACAACGAAGTGCAACAAGAGCCACTGAGGCAGTAATGCAGAACGCGTGGCAACCCGAATAGCAGCGCCAACGCGATGGATGAGCACACCAACCCTTCAAAGCACGAAATTGCTATAAGGTAATCGCGTGGGAAGGTATAGGGTAATCCGCACGAGGTTATGGGGTAAGCATTACCCTATAGCATCTTGCTTCGTCGTGGACTTGAAGCTTGACACGACCGCAGGACGGGTACATTCCTTGCTCGCCGTATCATCGGGTCGACGAAGTTCTGGCGAGATTGTGGTCGTTGCGTGGTGGAGGAGGAGGAGGAAGGGATGAAGTCGGGCGATTTCGATCCGTTTGTGGAGAAGGGACCCCCGGAGCTCCTTGCTGACTGGCCTCACGTACTGCATGACTTCCGCTTAGACCGACATATCCGCATCTAAGGTACTGCAGCTGTCACAGTTCGGGACTTTTCGATCATGGCACGAGTCTTGGACAGGGCCAAAGATGCGAACGATCTGGTTGCACGAGGATCTTTCGGGATCTGCGAGTGGAGAAAGTCGACCTCTCTTGGGAACCTGGAGATGAGTGATCGGGCGTCGAGGATTGACTGAAGGGTATAAGTATTGCTCTGATGGACTCGTTGTATGCAGTGTCCATCTTTTCTCTTCCTCGTCTTTCCATTGCAACTCCATCTCCCTATCCCTCTCGTCTTCACATCAGTCTTCAAGCACTCCTCCAGCATTTCTCCACCATACACATCCACTCCACAAGATACAATGGGCGCCCAAACCCTGCCACAAAACACGCCATGGCTCCAGACGACTCCCATCCTCGATGTCGAGCCCATGTCCAAAGCAGCCGGATGGTCAGTACCCACCACAATCCTCAATTATCCCTCTTCCTCCCTTCCCGATCGTTAAGTCGTAGAAGCAGACGTGACAGCCCTCTATTCGACGATGACAGCGCCCTGCTCCCTCCTGCTATTCCTCGATCCAGGACCCCCGAAGAGAAGACACCCTGGCGTCAAACCCCACTCGTGGAATCCGCAGCTTTGTCTCAGTCCGCTGGATGGTTAGTTCACCCCAACCTCTTCGTTTCCACTGTGATTGATGACGGCAACGTGCTGACTTGCCGTGTTCCAGCCGCGTTTTTCTCAAACTCGAAACGCTCCAACCATCCGGCTCCTTCAAATCCCGCGGTCTAGGAAACCTCGTTCTCCGCTCCATGGTCCGCGCCACGAACCCCGACAAAGTTCATTTCTACTCCTCTTCGGGCGGAAACGCGGGACTCGGTTGCGTGCACGCCGCCAACTTTGTCGGAAGGCCGGCGACGGTGGTGGTGCCAATGACGACGAAGCCGCATATGATCGCCAAGATCAAAGCGGCGGGTGCGCAGAATGTGATTCAGAAGGGCGCGAACCTGAAGGAGGCGGGTGAGTATATGAGGGAAGTGGTGATGGTTGAAGCGGAGAGGAGAGGAGAGGAACCGGTGGGTGTGTCGCCGTTCGATCACCCGGATATTTGGGCAGGGCATGAGACGTTGGTGGAGGAGATGAGTGGGCAGTTTGCGACGATGGGGGAGGAGGGAGGGCCGGATGTGGTGGTCTGTTCAGTGGGAGGAGGAGGCCTGTTCAACGGGATCATGCAGGGCATGGAGAAGCAGGGAGAAGCGTGGGACAAGACGCAGGTTGTGGCGGTGGAGACTGCAGGCGCGGACTCGTTGGCGTACTCCCTCGAGCAAGGGGAAATTTGCACGCTTCAGAGGATCACGAGCATTGCGACGAGTCTGGGCGTTTCGAGAATAAGTGAGCGGACGTGGGAGTTGGCGCAGGAGGGGAGAAGGACTGGCAAAGTGAAGAATGTGGTGTTGAGTGACGCGGAGGCGGCGATGGGGTGTTGGAGATTGGCGGACGACGAGAAGATTCTGGTCGAGGCGGCGTGTGGAGTCAGTGCGGCGTTGTGCTATGGAGGGAGGTTGAAGAGGGCATTGGGGAGGGCGGTGAAGGCGGAGGAGAAGGTGGTGATAGTGGTGTGTGGAGGGTCGAATGTGAGCACGAGGATTGTCGAGGGGTGGAGGGACGAGTTCCTGGGAGCGTTGGCCAGTGGTGGGCAGGAGTGGGCCGTGTAGGGAAAAGGGGAAGTGTGTATATGAGTGTTGACGGCCATTGGAGGCGTTGGGGATTTGATTATTGATTTGGACATGGGAAAGCATGGCAGCAATGATGAACGCTTTCGAACTCGCTGCTTTGATTGAATTGTTCACTTCTCGCTCTTGTCAAACGCGTTGCTTCGTACCGAACCCTGGGTCTGTATTCATGCTGCGAGGTCATCGTCAAATCCATCATTTCTGAAGCAAATGGGTATCATTCTATCGTTACGCCTCAATCCAATGCACCAGATCAATCCATGCCACTCCATCTCACGCAGCAGCACCCTCCGCTCCCAACAACCCCTTCCGATACTCCCAATAGTTCTTCCTGATCGGATCATACTTCTTCGCCAACAGATCCAACGCCTCCGCAGCCTTCTTCTTCCCCTGTCCATCCTCCTCCGCCAACACATCCGCCAGCATATCCAACGCATGACTACTCCTCACGCCATCCACCTCTCCCACCCTTGCAAACTCCTCCACAAATCCCTTCACCTCCTTCAAGTTCATCCCGCCGACCCTCACCACTCCCCTCAAATAACTCCATGCACTCTGATTCCCAGGTATCTCCCTAATCTTGTCCATCGCGAACTCCACTTCCCTCTGCCTCACCTCCTCATCCCCTTTGACGCCAGCCACTCCCTCCTCTTCCCTCCCATTGACCACAAACCACCGATGATTCCACGCCGAATTATTCCTCCCATCTTTACTCAACATCCTCTCCACAAACTCCAGCTCCCCGTGTCCCTCCCACAATCCAAACCTCTTCACAAGCCACTGCCGATAACTCCAGACATGATAATTCTTCCCGTCCAACTCAAACATCTTCTCCACAAACTCGCCTTCCCCATCCGCACTTCCCAGTTTATCCACAATCAGATTTCGATGATGCCAAATCTGGTAGTTCTTCTGATGGCTCAGTGCAATCTCGGATAACCACTCCAATTCCTCTCTCAGATCCGACCCCAGCGCGAAGAGTATAGACGCACGGTATAACCATACGGTGTAATGCGCGGGATTGAGCGAGATGAGGTGTTCGGTGAGCGAGAGGGCGCGGGGAGAGTGTTCGTTGAGCACCATGAGGGCGCGGAGGTAGGACATTGCGGTGCCGTATTCTTCGGAGTAAGCGATTGCTGCGAGGGGAGAGGGGCCGCCTTCGTCGGTGGGGAGTGGGGTGAGGTCCGCCCAGGCGGGATCGGTGGAGTAGTCGGGGAATGAATCGTCGTCGGACATGGTTGTGGTGTTGGTGGTGTGGTTTCGTGTTGTTGTAGTGAGGAAGAGAGTGTTGCGAAGGTGGAGGTTCTGGAAAGGTGGGGTGTGACTTGAAAGAATGCGGGACAATGGTTTTGGAGGGGAACAATATTAAGAAGTAAGAAAGGACGGATTTGGTCGAGATGCAAGGTGACGGCAGGTACAACGAGGATGGGTCAGAGAAGAAAACGATCGTGTTCTGATTGCATTCATCGAGCTGAACTCGAATCCTATTCCTCATCTATATACGTGCAAGCAAAGCCTGCTTCAAAGCTGGTATCATCGCTTTTCCTCTCCTTGCCGCCGGTAGGCCTGACGTGATTTTTCCACCTCTCGAACACCTTTCCTGACCTTCTCCTCCTCCCATCACTCAGTGATGGAACAATCGAATGTGCTGCTCCACATAACTAATCCCCAAACCCTCCGCTGTCTCAAAGCAAGCCTGATCATTCTGACTTCCCGTTGGTGCAGCGAGATACTTGACACCGCTCCTCGCAACCCGATACACATTATCCGTGAATGGGAAGAACGCATCACTCGAACATGCCACCTCGCTCAACTTGCTCAACCACTCCTTCCTCTCCTCGGCTGTGAACGGCGTGGGCACCTCTTCGAAATTCTTCTCCCATCCTTCCCTCTCCGATCCGCTCTCAGGAACGATGCCCGAGCATAGCAGGTCGATGGCATTGGACTTGTCGGCGCGCTTGGTGCCCTTCTTCCATTTGATGGCCAGAGCACGCTCGTGGAAGCGCATCCACCAGTTGTCGGTTTTGTCGCCGGCGAGTCGGGTGCAGTGGATTCGAGACTGCTGACCTGCGCCGAGGCCGATGACTTGTCCGTTGAGAGCGTAGCAGACGGAGTTGGACTGCGTGAATTTCAGCGCGATGGTGGCGACAGTCAAGTCGCGAAGGGCGGATTCGGGAAGAGGCTTGGAGTCCTTGGGCGTGATGATGGTGTTGAAGGTGTTTTGTGGGGAGATTTGCGCGTCGTTGCGACGTTGGGTGAGGTGTACGCCGAAGAGAGTGCGGTGTTCTTGTGCGGGAGGGGAGTAGTTCGGGTCCATTTGCAGGACGAGGTACTTGCCGCCCTTCTTTTTGCTGAGGATTTCGAGGGCGTCGGGGTGGTAGCCTGGCGCGATGACACCGTCGCTGACTTCTTTGCCGATGATCTTGGCGGTTGGCACGTCGACTTCGTGGGAGAGAGCGATAACATCGCCGAAGCTGGACATGCGATCGGCGCCGCGAGCGCGAGCATATGCTTGGGCGAGGCCGGAAGAGTCAATGCCTTCGATATCTTCAACCATGTATACTTTCTTCTCGACTTCATTGAGTGGGACTCCAATCGCGGCGCCGGCGGGAGAGACATGCTTGAAAGAGGCCGCGGCTGGATATTGGAGAGCTTCACTCAGCTCCTTGACCAACGGCCATGCGTTGAGAGCGTCGAGAAGGTTGATGTAGCCAGGAGAGCCAGAGAGGACCTTGAATGGGAGAGGTCCTTCGCTGACGTATGCGGAGGCAGGCTTCTGGTGAGGGTTGGTACCGTAGCGAAGGGAGAGCTGCTGGTTGCCATCACCTGCGTACTTCTTACGGAAAAAGTCGGAAATGGCAGCATCGTAGTCCGCCGTGTGGGTAAAAGCCTTCAATGCGTAGAGCTGACGTTGCTTTTCCGTGACTTCTCCCTTTTCGAGTTCCTGCAAGAAGTCATGGTAGTCCTCGGGATCGCTGAGAATGGTCACACGGCCGTGGTTCTTTGCAGCGGCGCGGATGAGAGTGACACCGCCAATGTCAATCTCCTCAACAGCCTCCGGAATGGTCACGTTGATCTTAGCAACGGTGTCCTTGAAAGGGTACAGGTTGCAGATGACATAGTCGACCTTGTTGATGTTCTGCTCGGCGAGGTCCTTTTCGTCGGACGCTAGATCGCGGGCGAGGATACCGGCGTGAACGGCGGGGTGGAGGGTCTTGACACGGCCCGAGAGCATCTCCGGGGCTTTGGTGATGGCGGAGACATCTCTGAGGAATATATCAGATGTCGTTTCTACTTGATTCGTGACCGCTTAAACTCACTCGACTGGGAAACCGCTCTCACGGATCAGCTTCGCCGTGCCTCCAGAAGCGAGCAGACGGATGTTCTGCTTGATAAGACCTTTGGCGAGATCGAGCAGGCCGGTCTTGTCGTAGACCGACAGGATGGCTGACTCGTGTTAGTGTGTTGTCTGGCTCCTCCAATCCGCATCACTGACCAATCTTCTGGGGCGCTTCGGTAGCCATGTTTGTTGAAGTGAGGTCTCAATGGCAAGGCCGGGCGAATTATTTGGTTCTTGAGAAAAGTTCGAGCTCTCGGCCAACATCGGAGGGGTCAAGCAGGCACGCCAAGCCGATGAACCGTGGCTGAACCTTCCGCAAGCAACGACAGCTGTTGCCGACCTCACTTCTTCCTTCCTCCCGTCTTCTTCGTCTTCCTTGACCAGTCCAACTCACGTCGATGCATGGCGATCTAGGTAGCCGTTCGGAGAAGTCGGCGCCTCGCCCGTCGAAGGTACAAGGTAGGTGGGAGTGTCTTCTTCAAACCGCTGACATCCAACGACATGGATCTCACAACCATCATCCATCACCATTCCCTAAACCTATCAAACCACTTTTGGCTCGATGGAGTCCTAGTGACTCTCGGATGATCCCTGATGCCATTCCAGCCTACTGACGTTCCAGTCCTCCAGCAAGATGTGGCCCAGAGTTTGTTCAGCCACATTCACCATTCGATCGCGGGCATTTTCAAACACGGCATATTCGACTTTCGAGCAAGTGCGGTCGTTCCACAACACATCCCGATTTGCAGCACGCCGGGGGCCATGGACGCCCGAGGAAGATAGCAAATTGCTCAGGCTCAAGGAGAGTGGGCGCCGGTGGGAGGACATTGTATACGAAATGCCACTACGCACACTTCAGGCGCTCGAATCACGCTACCACATCATATCGCCAAGAGAAACAGGCGGTAAGCGGGTGCATGGCTCACCTAGGTCACTAACACCTCGAGGAGGCCAACGGTGGACGCCACAGGAAGACGACCTGCTGCTCAAGCTCAGAGAGCGCGGCCAGGACTGGCTTACTGTTCAGCTCAGCTTTCCGCATCGAAGCAAAAAAGCGCTGGTTCTGCGGTATTTGAAAATTGGGCCGAGAACACCTGCTGGCCGCCTTGCGCATCAACGCAGATTGACTGCTGAGGATCGAAATCTCATCTGTCAACTACGAAATGAAAAAGTTCCTTGGAAAGAGATCGGGGCATCGTATTTCCCGAGGTTCTCCTTAAGCACGTTGCAGTCTGCCCATTGGGGCGAGAGTCCTGGCTTGACGCGCAAAGGTCCATGGACCGCAGCCGAGCAAGAACTACTTCTTGGTCTGAGAGCTCAACGTCTGTAGGTGCTCCATGTTCATTAGGCAGGGCTGCAACAGCAACAGTCACTAACGGAGCAATATAGCCACTGGAAAGCTATATCTGCGCGATTGCAACGATCTGCCCAGTCCAGTAGTGGGAAACACAGAGCCCTCGTACGAGGAACTCGCGGACGTGCTCTTCAGCGCCACGATGCTTTCTCACCAGAGGATAATGCAGCAATAACGACCTTGCTGCGACAGGACTACTCTCGGCGGGACATAGCGAAGAATTTCCCGTCACGAACACGAGTATCCATAGAGGCCCGGATCCTCCTCGCACGCCGATGGCTGGGACTTACCAAGGCCCGGTGTCCGAGTAGATGTCTCCTGAATAGCCAAGAGATCACGGAAATAGTGTCACTCAGGAAGAGTGGCTCAGATTGGGTGGCTCTTCAGGCTCGATTCCCACAACTCAGCATTGCGCAGCTGAAGTCGATATACAACGTGGAAACGACGTATCGAAGTTTCGCGGCCTCAGTAGAAGCAGTGGAAGCACGGAATTCTGCCTCTTCGTCCGGCGAATGAGAGACTTGGCCATCACGAACGGCCTTCATATGGTCAATGAGACAGCTGAGACATAGTGCTTCAATGCTGCTTCCTGTCTCCAGCCGACAGCCTCGCTCACAGGCATCATCCGAGAACAAGTAAAGCTCGACTTCAGCTCGCCTCCGTCCAGCCCTGTGACACCACCTTCAGCGTTCTCCGCGCTCATGGAGGAAGAGATCCGATGTTAGGCCGATGTGGTGGCCCGTGCGCCTCTTGTTGTTGCACCTCACGAGTCGGCTCTTCTGCAGCTGGCGCGTGTACCTATCGATCAAAACATGATATCTCTAACATCGCGCATCCGCCAGCCGGAAAATTCTCGATTCGAATGAGGCCCAGGAGCTCTCAGACACTTGCCAGTATTCATACTCTGGAATAGGCATCTGAACGTGCCCGGCGGAATGCTTTCGAGATCGTGGTCGGCAGCGATTACATTCCGCGCTCGGACGACTGCTGGACCTGCAGTACGACTCGGCCGCTTTGCTCACATCGCCCCCAGCATACAACAGCAAGGAAGCGATGGACACCCGAAGAAGACGCCAAGCTACGCAAGTTCCGAGATGAAGGTAAAAGTGTCCGAGACGTTCACCACGAATTCATGGACCGGTCTGTCATGGCTGTTCTAGCCCGCTACACTCTGCTTGCGCCAAGAGATGAATCGGGGAAAGCCCTTCATGGACTCGGAGGATCGATTCGCAAGGCCGGAGACATGTGGACCGCCGAGGAGGATAGCAAGCTAATTGAATGCCTGACCTCTGGTCAAACATGGAATGACACCGAGCTCCATTTCCCGAAACGATCTCCTGTCGCATTGCGACAACGATGGACGCAGATTCGGCGAAGGGAGAGCTCGCACCGTTCAGTTCACAACAACGACAGAATGAGCGTTATGGAACGTGAGGCTGTTTGTGACCTTAGAAATCGAGGCGTTTCATGGAGAGAAATTCGAGCGCGACATTTTCCGAAGCGGTCGTTGAAAACACTGCGTGATTCGCAAGCAAAGACATCGAGCGAGAGGCAGCCTCACACATGGTCTACAGCGGATCGGGAAAGTCTGCTCCGGATGAGGAACGAGGAACGACTGTAAGTTTCTCTGTGATGGCAGGCTTCTTGGGAGTCGGGCTCATGGCGTGCTTTGTCTAGGCAATGGAACGTCATCGCCGCTCATCTGCAACTACCTGTTGATGCCATCCGGGAGAGGTACCGGAAGATCGTGCCGCCAACGAAGCGAACCAGCGGCGTCCCACACTCTGACGCCTTCACTCCCGAAGATTCCCTCATGATTCTCGGCATGGTCCGTCAACGGAGCCCACGCAGTGATATCTACGCGAGGCTCCCAGAGAGAACGATTGCAGGCGTCGATGCACAAATCAAAATGACGCGCAGCATGCTCGGAATTCCGTCCAAAAGAAGACGTCTCTTGGACGAAGTGGAGGTCGCGGAGCTGATGAAACTACGAGAAGGCGGGCTGGATTGGGCACGTATACAGAAGCATTTTCCGAAGCTGAGCATTCAACAGCTGGAAGACAGGCATCGCAACGAACTAAAGCAACGGAGCTTCAATGCCAAAATGACAGCTCTGTTGAAAGAACGCTCCGCGTCCAGCCCGGAGGACTGAGGGTGCGCTCGAATTGTGGGAGGAGCCTCGACGCCGTCGATCGTCTGAACCAGCACCCTATCACAAACGCCGATGAAGGCATTTCACGACCACTGACTCCACGGCCTCAGACGGTTGTCAAAGCCGAGTGGAAACAGCGCTCAATTCGAGCTTGCCCTCCAAAGGTCACCGCCAATGATGCTGGCTCCCATCCTCATCGACATGAACCAGGCATATCGACGAATTGCCAAGCTTCAGAGCGGAGAACTGCCCAGTGCTGCATGTTGCACTCGATGTCGACCCGATGCAGGCATTGCAAGGGGCCGTGCACTGTGTCGCTATCACCTCCTCCTCCACAGTTCACGCGCCGTCAACCTTGCTCTCACCACCGTCCAGCACATACAGACACCCTATCTATCGAGCGCGACACACACTCAACGGCTGCCAATCGCCATTTTCGCCATGAATATGCTCCGTTCTCGAACTGTCGTCCGGACTACGCGAGCACTGTCGTCACCTGATAGCGCTCGATGCTTCCGCACCACATCCCGATCCTCTTTCTGGACGCCGTGGACGCCGTCCGAAAGGGAAGAGCTACACGGGCTCAGACAACAGATGTGGGAACTCGAACATAAAAAGAACAACAAGATATTTGAGCTGAAGGAGGAAATTGCAACGCTTCACCTTGAGATACTGGAGTGTCGACGATTGCTGAACGAGAAGGCGGGAAAAGCGCGCGGAAGGAGGCCTTGGTATGGCATCCGAGGAACCGGTCAAGAGAGGTGGACAGCTGCCGATGTGAAAACGCTGATCAGCAGCCTTTGCACGGATCCCGGGCACACGAATGTGATAGAAGTCACGCGCAGGCTGGAACGCGGCAGGCTTCTAAAGTGGTTGGTAGAAGACTCCTCTGAGCGCTAGACCAAGACTCCTTGCATACTGGCTGTACGGAGTTGATGAGAGCTGTACAATATCCGCCCAGTCCTTTCCACAAGATTGGATCTGACCGGGCGTGCTGTCTCATCGTACTCCGAACCGCTCACAATTTCGCCCTACATCAATCAACGAATGTCCCATCCCACCACAACCCACCTCACCAGCTTACTTCTTGACATACGCCTCCCCGATCCCTCTCTGCACGGCCGGCCTCTCCGCGATTCGATCCACCCACTTCAACAAATGCGGAAACGCCATCTCCTCCTTGGAAAACCCACTCCTCTCCCAGTTCTTTACCCACGGCCAAGTTTTTATGTCAGCAATGGAATATCGTCCCTTTCCATTACCGGCCAGATACTCCTTCTCTTCTCCCGTATATTTTCCACTCAAATGGATCTCCAGCACGCCGAAGACGCGGAGGGTTTCGTTGCGGTAGCGGTCGATGGCGTAGGGGATCTTCTCGGGTGCGGCGCGGGTGAAGTGTGTGACTTGGCCTTGGTAAGGTGCTCCGGAGCCGTGCCAGAAAAAGGTCCATTGCAGGCATTGGTTGCGTTCGAGGGGGGAGGAGAAGCCGAATTTGTCGGATTTGTCGGCGAATTTGAGGAGGTAGAAGAGTTCGGCGGAGGTTTCGTGGACGGGGAAGGGTGGGGATTGGGTGTTGTCGATTAGGATGGGAATGCGGCCTGGTCGAGGATGGTTAGTCGGAGTTGGTGAAGTGAGGAAGGGGAGGAGGAGGGCGTACCGTTTGGGTCGAGGCGGAGGAACCAGTCTTTCTTTTGCTCGTTGGTGCTGTGGTTCGTGGTCAGGATGTCGTCTGAGAGGAGTTGCGACGGCGCGCAGTCTTGCTCACGAGATATCGATGACTGTCGTGGTGAACTCGGTGCCATAGGCATCCTTCAATTCCTCGAGGAAGATCTGGACTGCTTGGCCATTGGGTGTATTCTGCGTAACGAGATGCAGACCTTTGGCATTCTTGACGTCGGCCGGCGTCTCGTCGGTGTATGGTTCGTAAGGCATGGTCCGGTTTGGTATAGCTGTCAGTCTGGAAGTGCGTGTCCAGTGTCAATGTAGATCGTGTTTGTTGGACAAAAGAACCCACACATATAACCTCAGTGGTAGGACGATAAGGCAGTGGACATGGGGACCTACGCAATAGTAAATACCCCTCATCGTCAGCACAGCAGCGAGCTTCTAATCACAATGACCCCGCCTCTCGATAACCTGGAAGGCGTCAGGCAATGCTTCATCGGCGCATTGGAGCTGATGAAACTTGCGCTGAACAGATGACCTTGGTGGCATCTTGACTGAATCGTATGAGTTGCGAGCGTTCCCTCGACGAGCATTGTGTCGCCATTCTCCGCAGATGGAGGCAGCATCGAATCTCAAGTCCGGGGCGTGGAGCTCAGTCCGTTGGAGTAATCCGATGTCCAATGCGTAGTCCGAACAGCAATCGAATGTCGTAGTCTGTCGAATGAGGCCAAGGATGTGAATGAAAGCTGCCCTTGTGCGTTTCGTGCCGCGAGAACTGCTGGTAGTAGCAGTTCGTATAGAGACACAGAGCAAGACGAATGTGCCGAAGAAAAGGGTTCGTTTCCGATTCAGGTCAGGGCAATATCGGAAACCACCTCGAATGCTTGTTTGGCTCGAGGAGATGCCAAGATGCTAAGACTGGCGCATGAGCACGGGCAAAGACCAGGTGAATGTGAATCGCAGTCATTGATGACGGTCCAACATGATCCGGACAATGCCTGTCATACTGCGGCGGCGATGCTGCATCAGAGTCGATATACACCGCTGCTCCCACGGCGGGCAATTCCTCCATGGCCCGCGTCATAGGCCGTCGTTCATTGTGCGGAGGTACTCGTCGGAGTAGCGTGCAATCTGCACTGCCTCAACCACATCCGAGCTCGACTTCGAACTACTCCCCGGTCTAGACGTCGTCGCGAACCGTTTGCTGGTGTTGATGTGCTGCGACGCGCACAGGACTTCGACCCCGACCTGCCATCCCTGATCATGCGCTCGCAGAGCCGCACACTCGCCGTTCCGCCTCGTTCTCCGACGACGTCCGACCCTTGTCCATAACCATCTCGAAATCACCGCGACCGTTGCAGCTCGACACCTGCATGCGCTCGTCTTGCGCCGACTCGAAGGTTGGCTCGAGTCACATCCAGCGAGGGCGGTGACCTCGACATGCTATCACCCGCCGACCGCTCGCCTTCAACGCCGACATCAGGCCGCCGTCTCCTCTCGCGCATCGCGTCGCCCTTCGCGTCCAAGTCTCGCAACATCACCGACTACTATATCACAGTCGACGACCCGCATAAGCAGTATTCTCAGGGCGACGTTGTCAGCGGGAGTGTACATCTCAAAGTAGTCAAGCCGACAAGGGTGACGCATGTGGTCGTGTGTCTACATGGCTTCGTCCAAGTCTATAAGAATCCCGGCTCGCCACCAGCGGAGGGCTACCGAGCGAACAATACCCAGGCCGGGTCTGGAAGAGGCAGTAAGACGGGAGAATACTTTGGGAATGGATTCGCGACACTCTTTGAAGATGAGGTGGTCCTCTGCGGCGATGGGAGACTCGGCGAAGGAGTATACCAATTCAACTTCAACCTCGAGTTCCCAGACAAGGACCTTCCCAGCAGCATATCTGTACGGTGATGAAGATGTCTCTCCGAAGCGAACGACACGCTGACTATGACCACCAGTTCGAACGCGGTACGGTATCCTACATGATCACGGCCACCCTCACTAGACCTACGACCATGTCACCGACAATACGATGTGACCACAAAGTATACCTCCTCGAGCGAATTGACATCTCGCATTTGTATCCACCCAAACCACGAACCATCACATTAGAACCGGTCTCGCGCAAGAAAAGGTTAAAACCTCAAGTCAAGAAAGTGGTCGACTCCTCGGGCAAAAGCATCAAAGGCGATTCCAACGTTCACAGCAGCGAGCAGGAACGTCGCGGAAGCCATACATCGTCAGCTTTGAGCTCAAGTGCGATTGTCGAGGTCAATCGTCAAAGTCCAAATCCAAGCGACCTCAGTATTGATGGTCCCATCAGTAGTGGCGGACCAGTCTCGCACCCTGGATCACACGCGAACTCCAGATTATCTCAACTTGATTCAGAAGCAACCTCTCCGCGGAGCAGCGATGAAAACCGAGCCGACAAGCGAACAATCACTGCTACGGTCGAATCCTTGTCCGGTGGATGTCTGCGAGGTGACACGGCGTCCATCAAAGTTCATGTGGATCACACCAAGCATGTCAAAAGTTTGCATGGTGTCATCATCACCCTGTATCGACAAGCCCGCGTCGACATGCATCCAGCTATTCCTCTGGGACCAAGCGAAAAGGGCAAAGAGCGCAAATTCGAAGACTACTACCCGAAATCCGTCAGCGGGTTGGGAGGCCTTTCGTTATCCGGCGCTGGGTCGAGTCATGTGTTCCGGAAAGACCTGTCCCAGACCATTATGCCATTGATCATAGATCCCAACACACTCACCGCAGAAGTGACCGGAAAAGTGAACATCCCGGAGGATGCATTTCCAACCATCTCAACAGTGCCAGGCGCGATGATCAGCTTTCGATATTTCATCGAGGTCATTCTTGATATACAAGGCAAGCTTTCTTCCCACGACCGAAATCTGGGCAACCTAGGAGGTCTAGCCAGTACAATCGTACAGGGTCCGGAAGCCGATCCGATTGATCGCCGGCATGGTTCTCCCGTAATCGATACATCTGCTGTAAGGCGCAACATGGGCGTGGTTGCGTGTACTTTTGAAGTCATAATAGGCACGAGAGATAGCGCGAGGCGCAAGGGCAAGCAAAAGGCCGAACCACTTCCAGTTCCTGAACCCAACGCGCAAGCGACGAATGAGGCAGACACGCAAGCCGGCGCCACGCCTCATGCGGAGGACCATGGTAATGGAGAGTACTGGTATGACGAAAGCAACGGTTTCTACGACCAAGAATACTACGGCGCAGACCAATACGCGCCCGGATACGGCGAGTACAACGGCTATCATGGAGAGGGAGGATACTTCGGCAATGGCTCGTACACCATGCCACCTCCGATACCAATACCAGAGATCGAAGACGACTCGCAGTTGCCGGAGAAAGAACGGCTACGAAGAGCAGAGGCTCGACTGTTGCCCAGCATGCCTCCGGGCGCCGACCAACCAGGATCGTCTCGTGAAGCTGCCTTACACGAAGCGACTGCGCCGTTCCTCGAGGAAGAACATCTCAACGGCTACTCACAATTTGCAGGACCTTCAAGGCCAACTCTCCTCACTCCCCCCGCTCATTCAGGTGGACATTCGAACGGCACCCATGCCTTCTCAGCCTTCAGCACTCCTGCGCATATCCCTCCGTCTCCGTCCTACGAACCTCACAACATCCCTCTACCTCGGACACCACTCTACGAATCACAAGACGCACCGACACCATCATACGAACCACCAAACGCATCAACGCCATCCTACGGGTTCCCCAGCACCCCAACACCTACACCCAGCTGCCTTGGTCCGACCGACGATAAAAAGGAACTCCAGCGCAGACAACTAGAACTGGAAGCTTCGGCTCCGCCGCAGGACGACGATGCGAGCGAGTCTGGACCTGCACCGCGAGATCACGACGCTGCGCCGACTGCGCCTGTTCTCTCCGAGACCGAAGAAGCAATGTTGGGTTTGGGTAACAGATCGAGAGAGGAAGGTCAGGCACAAGCTGGCGCGGCGCAGGTGGGAGATCTAGATTTGCCGAGATATGAGCGATGACAATGGTTTGGGGCGTTACGGGAGTTCTGGAGCGTCGACGTGAATTTGTTTGGTCAAGAGAAGGGTATGGTCGGCGGTGAATTTTGTAGGTTTTATTTTGGGTTGATTGATACCACCAGTGAGGAAACACGAGCAGGACTCTCGAGGGAGAAGGAAAAGTCATGCGGTAGAGATGAATGCAAAGAGCTGTTCTGGCCGCATTCTCGTCTACCCGATGTGTTTTGTCATCAAGAAGATCTCGAACATCCTGTTCCGGCTGGAGCTCTTGTCGAGCTGTCTAACGATGTGTGAAAGATGTTCTGGACCCAAGCCACGGCATTGATGGAACAGCCACTAATTTCTCACACGGCAGTCGACGATCGGAGAGCCATACAGCCGCCTGATGGTGGGAGTGTCCACTTTCCACGATCTTGGAGTTGGAAGGGTGGTGTGGAAAGTCTAGACCGTTGAGGGTCGGACAGTGATGGCGTCTGAGATTTGCCGTATATGCCGATGTGGAGGTGGAGGGAGGAAGGCTAGATTTGTGAGTGATGGTCTAGGTAAAGAGGCAGATAGAGTACTCTCCTCGGCGATCGAGAGTACTGGAGGCCTCTGTCTCGAATTGGTCTTTTGCTCTGTGATTAGACATCTCGACCTCTCCACCCGCATCTCCCATACGCAGGGCAAGCAGGGCAAGCAGGGCTGCACCATTTGTTCAATAGCTCATCATTCATATGCCTCCGAGATGCTTTTGAAATGTCTCGCGGTTCCAATGCAGGGTATTGATCCTACACCACAACCACTTACCGCTATAGGCAGTTGAAGCGGAAGCTTTTCCGCGCTATATATTTCAATCGAATCGGCGATGGGTTCCGTAGGGAGGCCTGGACCAGACTGGAAGATGCTGAGGATGGAAATTCGCAAATCCGCTTATACGACAGTACGACCGTTGTCGAAGCTGAAGCTACGGAGGTAAAGAGGCCGGTAGATATGGCACCCGAAGCACAATATATCGGTCCCATTCGACGAGTCATTCGTTAGATGTTATGTGTTAGGTCTTAGACATGCCGAACATCCAGAGTATTAGGAGGTTCGTGTGATGCTGTGATAGGACGGTCTTTGTTCTGTGTCCAATGCCGAAGAGCAATAAGCACAAGAGGGGACCGAAAAACGTGGCTGAAACCCTGGATGAAGATCGCCATTCTTGGTTGATAGTTCTGGACCTGATTTTCCACGATTTTCCGCTTGCATGATTCGGTGGCCGGGATTTGGGACGGTTTGGCCCACTCTTGTCATCAGGACACGCGATGTGAGTGCGACGGTCGCTCCTACGACCGCCGGAAGCACTTTTTGAGCCTCTTGCCTCGGTGCCTGGAGTCTGCCGCGATGTAACCTTTCAAGACTGATCACAATCATGGTCGGTGCCTTCATCAGGACTCTTATCTGGTCCTATAGGGTAATCCTAGCTCCGAACTGCACGCGTCACAGTGAGGATCTATGCACCGTGGGCCCGTACTTCAGGCGGGACACCAAAAAGATCAAAACGCCGTTTTGGACTGGCCTCGACCGTCCTGTCGGCTTGGGCATGTGGTGTAATGACGTCGCTCCGGGCAGGGGCTCGTCAGCCCATGTCTGATTGTCGTCAACGTCGCAGGTGATACCTTGAAGTCGGCAGTGCATATCGGAGTCAGCGTGAGTCGACATCATCACTGTATCTGTCCACAGCGTCGTGATGGAATTCATGCAACAATGAACAACCTGAAGATTTGATGAGGAACATTCATCGACACTCTTCAGCGCTTGCCAAGAGCTGTGCTAGCGTATCGCCGGCAAAGGCTAAAGTGCCGTGCTAGCAGATCTAGACCTTCTTTTCCGTTCGACGCACGTTACATGAGACTGGAGGCGTCTTTTTTGGCGCCGCCACGGCTGGCCCTGCGCCTGCCGTTCTTCCCAGACGTAGCATCCGCTCGTGGAGTGGTAGAAGCCAGGGTAGCATCCTGGTCGTCTACTGCAGTTCGAGCGTCCGCCTTCGACTTCAACTGAACAACAACCTGCGACGACACGAGTGGAAAGCGAACAAGACCAATTTCTGGAGGCCTCCGATAACACGAGTGCAGATCTGTGATCTGGACCGCTCTACCGAAGATCCCGACTCGTTTTCTGGATCCTTCAGGCAGATTTCGCGAAACTCCGACTTTGACCTGGCTTGCTTTGTCTTTCATTACCAATCATTAGCATACCTGTGGGATCCTCGTGCATACCACATTACTGGCATCCGAACAGGCACTCATACCACACGAGATCAGCTTGGTATCCAGGATCCAACACTTGGACGTCGGCGGCCTTCCGCATATTCCGATGCGTGACATAGCCCGATAGCAGTGAGAGATCGCCAGGAAATCGCGGCGGTCACGATGAAAGACACGCAAGCCATGGAGCGGCAAAGCATTTGCTTTCCCTTCCATGGCACACAGGACGTACTTCAACATGGAGATTCGGGATTCAAGGAGGAGATCGATCGTCTCTATTCCCCGGCTGAGAACAATGCGCTGGAGTCTTTGATCGCATTGAAAGCCAGTTTGAATCATCTTTCGACCGATGACTTCTGGACCGCAGCGACGGAGGGCATATCGTCGTTGCTGGGCGCCGAGATATGCTTCATCATGAAGCGGATTCTGGTCGATGATCAGGAATCTGCGGTAGAGATGCCTCCACTCGGCGAGCCCGGTTCCTGCATGATGGCCGCTGCTCTACACTACTGCGGGAATGACGGGACCAAGGATACGTACAAATCAACCCGATTCCATGCATACGGGTGCCCTTGCGCATACATGCGACACGACAAGGTGTTTGTCATTCCGGACCGACTCAACGACTTCATCACGAACAATCCCAACCAGCTACCTACACCATGCGAAGCCTACATTGCAGTGCCATTGTTCGAGCAAGGGAAGTGCTTCGGCCACTTTGGCGCAATGTGGTCGGTAGAGGGCGCCGCGAAAAGGAAACTCTCGTGGGCATTCATCGAAATGATCATGCACGCCATGGAAGACATGATCGCTCAGAGGTTCTCGGCCGGCGCCAATCTCGTTCGCGCGCCGGCGGCGGAGAGAAGCAGAGTCATCCCGCACGACGTTGTCACCCTCGCCCAGTCACTTCGGCCGTACGCAGGCAGTCTTTCGCATGAGTTGCGCACGCCTATGCAAGGAATTGTAGGTATGCTGGATGTCATGTACGCGACTGTACAAGATGCTGTCGAAGGGCAAAACGATCCAACGCTTCGAAAGGTCTTTGAGACGTTGAAGGCAAACATTGAGATTGTCCAGGACAGCTCTCGACGAGCAGTTGAGGCTGCAGATAACGTCGTGCACGCCTATGATATGGACATGGCCATTCCGGAAGCACCGCCGACTCTCTTGGATGAGCCAAGTCATGAATCTCATGATTCGATGTCGCCGGCTCCGATGAACTACGAACGAAGACCGGAGATCTTGGTTGCGGGCAGCAACTTGCCATTGTCGCGGCCGAATAAGAGGAGACGAGAAGAGGCATTCTCTCGAACGGCAAGTACGGGTTCGATCAAGGCGCCACGACTTGGGCAAGACTCTTCAAACACAAATTGTCGGTGCGCCGCGCCGATGGCTGCCGTTCAGAACGGACTAGCAGATGAAGAGAACGGCGACGATGCACTCCCATCCAACGAGGTGAGCGCTGCGAATGAGCTGCTCGCTCCATCAAGTCGTATGATTGCGCCAGGTCTTCGACACACAAACCTCGGCGAACTCCTACAATCTGTCATCAACGACAGCTTGAAGGTTGGTGGACGACCAGACTCGGCGTTTGCCCAAGAGACGGAGCTAGGAGAGATTATTGAAGTACGCACGAGAGGCTCCGACGGGTCAGCTGGACACAAGAATATCGAATGGAGCATTGATCCGAGCGTGCCCAGCACGTTGTTCATCGACGAGAAGGACTTGAGCAAGCTGATATCATGCTTGATACTGAACGCGATCAAATTTACCGACTCGGCGAACGGTCGAATCACCGTGCATGCTACGATGAGTCGTCGATCGCGATACATCTCGATCAAAGTGTCGGACAATGGGCAAGGCATTCCAGCAGCATTCTTGCCGAAGTTGTTCAAGCCATTCTCGCAAGGGAATGCATCTATTACTCGCTCGAATGAAGGTCTTGGACTCGGATTGATGGTAGCGAAGGGTATCGCAAGGAAGTTGGGAGGCGATTTGATGTGCACAGGAGCAGAGACCAGTGGCATGACACGTGGAACGGATTTCGAGATCAAAATACCGCTACAGGCGGGCGAGACAATCAGCAGGCCTGGCTCGCCTTTCAGCTCACCCATGCCACGGCAGGCCCAGCTGCACCTGGACTCTGCACACATCCGACCTCTGCCGCCGGCACCATCCAGCCCTCGAGGACTTTCGCGTGCTCTCCATGACGCAGTTGGCCCTCCACTCTTCTACTCGCCTCTCCCGGGCATCTCGCACCCGCGTACACCTCCCTCACCGAAGCATTGTATGGAGCTTACCGCGAACGTCAATCCGCCCATCATCGCCAACACCCCACCCTCGCCAACGAGCAGCAACGACACCGCGCCGAGACCGGGACATCGCCGCCGCTATCGGAAATCAGTCGGCTCTAATGCCGCCATTGACCGCGACCTCGCCACGAAATACCCGCTCAACTTTCTCGTCGCCGAAGACAACAAGATCAACCGCAAACTTCTAGTCAGCATGCTTTCCAAGTTCGGGTACAACAACATTCTCGAAGCCCATGATGGCACCGAAGCAGTGCGACAAATGAGCGTCGCCAGGTCTCCCGCCGAACAGGTCGATGTCGTCTTGATGGACTTGTGGATGCCGCTTATGGATGGGTACGAAGCCACTGAGCGGATCCTGGGCATGGATGCGGCGAGACTTGAGCATGGCGCGGTCGTCAAGCGTCCAACAGTTCTGGCTGTCACTGCAGATGTTACGGATGGCGCGCTGGAAAGGGCGGCACAGGTCGGCATGAAGGGGTACATGACGAAGCCTTACAAGTTGATGGACTTGCAGAGATTGATTACGGAGTATTGTGCGCGCAGTGAGATTCAGACACAGGACAGCGAGAATGGGAATGTGGAGAGTGTCGCTCAGGGCGTGACGATCGAGGCTTGATGATGAGACGAATTGGAGATTATGTACAGAGTCTAGCATGATGATCTATGAAGCTACAGAAATATTGAAGGAAGTTGAAGTCCCCTACTGCGATGGTATTTGTCCCGCTCAAAAATGTCCACAAGTGTGCTTCATGTGCTGTCGACAATATTGTCGCAGGCCACTCCATCCATCACACATGAAGGGCTGACTCATCACATTGACGTACTGCATTTCATCAACGTTGAAACATCTTGTGAACACATACCTTACACATGTTTGATACACAAGCTTGAGCACAGTACACCAGCTAGATGCTCCAAAGCAGATCTTTCGCCAGCATCCGACATCTCTCCAGCCATCTCATCAAAAGAAACATGTCGTCCGAGAAACGAGTCTTCGCTCCAGGTGGACAAGATGGCACCAACCAAGCCGCACAATTCACCAAAGGCGCCCTAGAACTCCACCAAATGGACGCAAACCCTTTTCAACAATTCGACATCTGGTTCAAGCACGCCAATGCAGAAAAAGTCAACCATCCAGAGACAGTCACCCTCTCAACCGCGCACCTCCCCTCCGGAAAAGTCAGCGCTCGCACCGTCTACCTCAAAGAAATGGACGACAATGGCTTCGTCATCTACAGCAATTTCGGCACATCTCGCAAAGCGGCGGATATCGCGTCGAATCCCAATGCCGCTCTGACTTTTTGGTGGCAAGAACTCGAGCGTCAGGTCCGGGTGGAAGGACCGTGCGAACGGCTTACGGCGGAGGAGAGTCAAATTTACTACGATACGCGAGCGAGAGGGAGTCGCATTGGTGCTTGGACGAGCCAGCAGAGTAAGGTGTTGAGGGATCGCGAGGAATTGGAGCAGCAGGTCAGAGATACGGAGAAGAAGTTCGAAGGGCAGGAGAAGATTCCCGTGCCGGACTTTTGGGGTGGGTTGAGGGTTAAGCCGGAGATGGTGGAGTTTTGGCAGGGGAGGGATTCGAGGTTGCACGATCGGTTTAGGTATACGAAGGATGAGGGTGGGAAGTGGAAGATTGATCGGTTGAGTCCGTAGGTTTGCGGAGGTCACGATGTGGAGTTTCGTGGGAATAGGTTGGATGCTAGGTGAAAGAAGCTGTCTGTTATTCATGATGCACGGAAGTCTTCCTGAATCGAAAAACATTCCAAGACCGAGCGTGCTATGTGAGCCATTCTCTATGCGTCCGTATACCAGAAATGCTTCATCAACATCTCGGTGCAATCGTGGCATAATAATCTGCACTTCGTCGCAGACCTGCTCGTCCAAAGCGCTCGTCGGTCGTATCTTCGCTCGACTCTCGACGCCAGTTGCAATCTGCTTCGGAGCCCAATCTTCGCTTGTATCTGTGATTAACACGACAGCAAATCGTAGGAGGTAGGCTCGACCCTCGAGTATGGGTGCCCTCTCGTGCGCCGATCATCAGTTCTGGTCTGGCATGCCTCCCGGAATAAGCTGCACCACGTTAGTCTCAGTCTCTGCCTGCGGTCGTACGGCACCATTCTCATCGTACCATCGCCACATTGTTGCCATTCAAGAGAATCTTTGGAAGCTTCGTTTGAGCGCCAGAGTAGTCACTGCGCAGATATCAGTACACGAGGCTTGTTTTCGCTGGAGCCAGATGAGAGTCGTACTATTCCGTCACGTCTTCAAGCACCATGTCTGTGTGCCAGATCGTCAGTACAGAGTCGGACAAGCCATCATAGTATTGGACACATACTGACGAAGTCATCGAAACCGAGTAGAGTGCCGCTGAATTCTGTCCGATGTAAGTGTTTGCCAACTTTGCTCCAAACTCGACTGACTCACCCTTGTCGCCCTTCATGATCACCCATATCGGCGACCCGACACATCTGTCAATGAGCTCTAGCGGGAGCAGTTGCGAGGACATCTTGGATGAATTGCAATATGATGGTGTAGAATCTAGTCCATATTGCACATGAGGTTCTTCTCAATCGCATTTAGAGTTTCTAGTCAGCTGAGGGCGCGTCAAGAGCGCGGGAGCACTTCGGCCTTTTGCCGCCTGGAAGATCAACTCTCAGCTTCACATCGTCAACCACTTTTTCGTTTCCGACCATCTGCAGCATCGTCTCCTCCTCCACATTCGATACCACCGACTGGCGCAAGGCATGTCGACACTGGAATGTCGCTTCCGACCTCCGGCTTCAACGAATGGGCCAACCACTTCCGCCGTATTGCATGCGCTCCCGCAGCATCCATTTCGGTGAAAGGGCCCGCAGAGCCAATCGCCAGCTTCGACGCAAGCTATCTTGCGACTCCAGCACAGCGCCTTCCATCGACACGGCGCTTGGACCAACGATGGGATCGATCGCGTGGGATCATCTTCGCCCACAGCTCACGTAGCAGCTCTCGAGATTCAACCTGGTCGTCTTTGCGATCCGTCCCTACAGAGCGAAGCCACACTTTCGACCGCGGACATTCTTCCACACGGGAATTCACGAGCAGTGCAACAATGTCGGCGGATGACTCCCACAAGATGCGTCCCGGGATGTTCTCACCACCGTCAGGGACCAACAAAAGCTTGTTGGAAAAGGTCGCTCGACTCGATAAAGATTTGGCTGCGCTAAAGGACAAGTCCAAAGATCTTGACAGAGCTCTCAAACAAAAGGACGCTACCATCAGCGCTCGGAATGCGAGGATCTCGGAACTTGAGGCGATCAATAACAGTGCTCACGGAAGATCCGAGAAGGAGAAGAATACCCTCAGGGAGCAGATCAAGACGCAGAAGAAGAAATCGGATGACGAGCTAGCAGCGGTCAAGAGACTGCCTGATCTTGTGAGAGCGTTGAGCATACAGGATCTACAGGCAGAGAACTCAGAGCTCAAGAGTCAACTGCATGCGGAGCAGAAGCTGCATACGGAGCAGACAGTGAGCTTGCAGAAGCTGCATGCGGAGCAGAAAGTGAGCTTGAATGCGTTAATGTCACAACAAAAGAAATTGTACAAGGACACGATCAATGCGCGCGATAAGGATATCACTCAGCTCAACGAGGCAAATAACGACCTCCACAATGCCTACTCAAGCTTGTATGAAAGAGAGCGCAAGCTGAAAAAGGAAGTCGACGGTCGTACATCTCGCCAAGCAGATCGTGCCACGTATGCGCAATATCGGGGCATGTACAAGGAGCTCGACGACGCCACTGGAGACACGCTGCAGATCGCTCACAGCGCGATGTCGCGAATCACCACCGAGGAGAACCTTTGGCGGAAGTCGAGAGAGGCATTTGACAAGTCCGAGAAGCTCACATTCTTGCGTCAGGCAAACAAGTTCCCCGGGATCTTCAAGGCTATTGGGGAATATCTCGATGCACAGGCCGGCAATGCTAACAAAGCTGGCGAAGCTATGGCGGGACTTCGACAGCAGCTCCAAGACGACTTCTCGGAGATGAAACGCACGACCCATTTCCATCGATGGCTGGTCAGGCATCACTTTATCGAGGAGCATCACAATGCCTTTGACAATGTAGACCTGGCGCACGCTCTTATGATCGAGCCATTTCGCAGGCAGAGGAAGGCTTTGGTCAGAGAGAAGGACGAGGCTGCGAAGAAGCTGGTCGGCGCGGGCGAGGCACATCGTGGACGTTTGAGTGTCGAAAAAGACGAGATTGATAGGGCGTACAGATCTGCCAACCTCGTCTTGAACGTCCTTGAGAATGTCCGAAGATTGAGTGCTTTCGAGTCACTGCTTGGCGATCACCCGTGGGAAAAAGCCGTCTTCGTCGAAACGCTCAACATGGACAACACGGTAAGAGGTGTCAGTAATTATCTCAATGACGGCGAAGACCTCGACAGAGAGCGCCGCGAGTTACTGGACGAGGTGAACAGAGCGAGGGACGCGCAAAACGCGTTGGAAGCGAAACTTCGCGAGCGTTTCGTGCTCGAGTACGACTCCGGCATCCTCACTGAAGCTCAGCAGAAGTCCAACGACAACATCATAAAGCAGTGCATCACGGAACATCGCTCGCGGCTTCACAATGCTCTAGAGTCCCTTGGTCTGGCCGTACAGCAACAACGGAAGCGCCGATCGTTGTCACTTCCGTTGCCGGCAGTGCAGGCTCGAACGCCAGTTCCGACAGCGAAGAGAAGCAGAAGTCTTCCGCGAAAGCGCGTGAGGATTTCAAAGAGCTTCAAGCCATCGCAGACAATGCAAGCGGAACACCGCGCTTTGGCATTTGATGCTGAGGCCATGCCCGCTTCGTCGTTCTGGTCTGTTGAGCCTTCGCTCGAGGAGGTTTGGTCCGGCAATGGCGAGCGATCTACGAGGCCAGGTGGCGTCGAAGCCATCCCATTGTTTACCGATGCGTTTTCGAGGTTCGCGGCTGCATCTGGGAATAATGCGGCAGCTGATGTCGAATCCGAGAATGTACAGGAACAGAAATCCGCAGAAGGCAGCAATCAGTCTTTGGAGGTCTCGCCAGATACGATAACATCCGTCACCCCAGCATCCGCCGCGGAGATGGACGACTCTAGCCCTTCAGAATCTGACACCAACACTGAAGAGCCTCAGACTATCCTCACGTACCAGATGTCCGCAGACACGCACCGCAGCGCAGCCATGGCCTCGCGCAACACCGACGCAGCCTACTGGCATCACAAACTGTACAAAGGACCCGAAGGCGACACACCCAAGGTGCTGTATTGCAGCAAGTTCGAGGTCAGCGAGAAGCGAGCACAGCTTTTTCTCAACGAGCCGATCCTCGGTTTCGACATTGAATGGGAACCAGGCGCCAATGACAAGTCTGGCGCGAAGAAGAATGTTTCGTTGATTCAACTGGCCGCTGGCGACAAGATTGGTCTGTTCCATGTTGCATACTTCGATGGGAAGAGTGTCGAGCAACTCATGCCGCCAACCCTGCGGAAGATTCTCGAGGACCCGAATGTCACCAAAGCCGGGGTGAACATTGGAGGCGATGCAACTCGAATGCGCAAGTGGCTCGATGTTGACATGAAGGGCGTCTTCGAGCTGAGCCATCTCTTTCGCATCGTCAAGCACGAAAGTGGTGTCAACTTCAAACCGGTGTCCATGGCCAAGCAAGTACAGACCATCCTCCATTTGCCAATCAAGAAAGACGACGTTCGGATGAGTGACTGGTCGAGACCTTTGAATGTGGAACAAACCCACTATGCCGCTGCGGACGCATACGCTGGATTTATGCTATATCACACACTGGACAACGAGCGTAAGCTGATGAAACCAAAGCCACCGCTCCCAGCTTTCTATGAAACAGGCGGACCACTGGTGCTGGGGACTGGAGAAATGATACACAAAGGTGGAAAGCGCACAGCTGGGCCGGTGGTGACCGTTGATGCTTCGGCAGCAGGTGAGATTGAGCAAGAGGGCGAGGAGTTCTATGATGCTCTTGACGCTCTTGACCATCTCGATCTCAACTCGGGGAATGCGTCTGAGCTCATCGGACCGTCTGCCAGCTTGGCCGCCGCGAGCACGCTGAACGTAGACTATCCCTCGCTTCCAGCGATCTCGTCATCCGCTAGCGAACATGATGCATTGCCGTCAAATGAAGCGCAACCGATCCCGACTTTCGCTCCGTCCAAAAGGGAGAAAGCTACAGCCGCGCCACCTCCGAAATCCACGCCAGCTAAGAATAATCCACTGCCATGCCCGGAAAACCAAAGAGCGGATACCTGGATCCGCACCCGTCGCGCCGAAGCAGCTGCGGACCTGAAGAGACCTGCCAGCGACTCTGTGATGCGCGCCTACCATCTCTGGCATGTGCAGCATTTCGAGCTAAACGAAGTCGCGCGTTTCTGTCGAGATCCACCTTTGGCGATGAACACCGTTGCGAGCTATGTCATGGACGCGATTGAGAAGGAGAATCTACCGTTCGAGCAGGACAGATTGAAGCAGGCGGCAAGCGTGCTGCCGACGGCCGTGCAGAGGAGGTATAGACATTTGTTGAGAGATGTGTAAGGACGAGGGCTGGAAGACCCTCGTGCATTTTGGATTCTGAGCGTTGAAGCGAGCATTTGCACTGCATTTACGGTGGCGTCTGTGGCATGGAAATGATGCTCCACTCATTGTGATTTGATGCACAAATATTCCTTGATCGAAGGAAATCACCATGAAGGCAGATGGAAACGGAAAACAATTGTTTCAGTACGCAAGTACTCCGGCCTCCAAAGCAATTGTGCACCGAGCGTGAGTTGATCACATCCCACCGACAGACCTCACCATGATTTGATTACATGGCAGCCTCGAAAAACATCCCAAGCATCCATACTCCGGCTTCGCTTTGTGAATCACTGTCCTTCTGCCTGCTCGGTGCCAGAATACTCCTGGACACCCTCGAGACCATCAATTTTGGCATCATTCTCGGGGTTCCGCACTCAGAGCACCGTGTTTGCTGGATCATCTCACGTCCGTCTAGCACGACATTCCTCGAACAAGGGAGAGAATCCGTCGCCTCATTAGGACCTCTTGATGGTGAGCGTTCCCGGCTCAAGCAGTACCTCCAGGATGGTGCATACTAGGAAAGTCAAGCCGACTCATCGTGGACTCTCGCCTTCAAACAATAGGCACAGCACTTGTGAGAGGTGCTTTGATGGATTGCAACATAAAGAGGAAAGTCTGAGTCTGCCGGATACACCAGGACTGGCTGATGGACACGGCCATGAAAGCTGCTGCGTTGCCGGCAATCGATTGCGCCGAACGAGCTGCGCTGGGAGCTCCTGTTGGCTGCCTCGTCGTGAGATTCCGCATGGGCTCGTTTCAGACTTTTGTACAGTTGGAGTCCTCGATGCAGTCACAAAGTCATATACCTCAAGTGAGGCGTACAACGTGGAGCTAGTACGCACTAAGGTAGTTCAACCAGCCACTTGCTGATTACCTAAGGTAATGCTCTTGCATTGAGGATCGCGGCAGCACAGTGCATTTGATAGGTGCCCGCAAGTGCTTTGCTTGTGGATCTTCAGCACTTTGTCTGGACTACATCTCCGTGATGTGGGGGAATCAATAAGAACCCGAGAGCGCGTCATCTTCTCTTCCCTCTGCCGGAATTATCGAACATCGCCCAAGCGTCGACCACGAGAACTATTGCATTCCCACCATGGGCGACGAGTGACACTCCCCAATGAGATGACCAGAACGTAGCTGATCCATTTCAGCCTGCAGAAGCTCGCCATCAAGCTTGCCACCAACGGGCCTCACAAAACCTTGTCCACCCCACGCCTGATTCAACTCCAACATGCCGGCGTCTTCATCATCAAGACCACATCCGCCGTGCTCGTCTGGGAGCACCCTTACTACCCTCAGCTATACCTGTCCTTGAAGGCGCTAGAGAACCCATCTCTCTCCAGCGAGCCTGGCAGCGAAATTCACGATCCCAACACCAGAGCCCGCATCGCACAAGTCCTGACACTCACGGTCGCCTCCCGCACCATACCCAACGTCCTGTCCTTCTCCGCGAATCTCTCCGGCTCTGCAGCCTCTCTATCAAATCTCGTCCGCATCCCCTTCGACGCCATCGACACGTGGTACGAAGAATCCACACCCATCTACGTGCACCCAAAGGATCCCTTCAAGCGTGTCGATGTTTTGCTATCCACCCGGCCGATCAAAGTCCGTATCGGCGGCCAAGTCGTAGCTTCAACAACCACATCCATGCACCTCTACGAGACCGGCTTGCCAGCGAGGTACTACATGCCTCTGAGCGCGATTGACGGGACTGTGCTTCGGAAGAGTGACACCCGCACGAAATGTCCGTACAAGGGCGAGGCAGAGTATTACTCCGTGGAGGTCGGTGGCGAGGCGTGGAAGGATGTGGTGTGGTTTTATCGGAGTCCAATTCTGGAGTGTGCGAAGATTGAGGGTGGGCTCTTGCTTTCCTGCCGGTTCGGTCATTCGGAGAGTGCTGATCATGCGATAGGACTTTGCTGTTTCTACAATGAGAAGGTGGAGATTGAGCTCGATGGCGAAGTGCTCGAGACGCCAGTGACACATATGAGCAACGCAAACCCGAACGCAAAGCCACCGGCGGCATGAACAACCAGGAAATGAGCAGGGAGAAGCTCGAACAACATGGCAATGATGATCCTGTATCGAGTTTGGGCTGCATACACGAAGCAGTGCTTACACCAGGATTCAATCGACAAACTTTTCCGGCAGGTATCGACAGTCTTGTGAGGTCGTATCGGCTCGGGAGTACTCCATGGGCGGATACTACTTTTAGAGGGCCTCATGCATATGGGAAGACCGTGAAGAATATGATCCTCGCATTCGCTGGACGTTTTCCTGTATGCACGATGTCCACCGTAGCTCCTGCCGCGGACCTGATTTGCTATCCTGGATGTTGCAGTCAATCGTCTGAGACGTCAACCGTGCCAACTGCCAATCGATTACGAGAAACTCCCTGCTCGTTCATCCGTTGATCAGGTCGAAAGGCTGGCGGATCGAATGACACAAAGCTCGGTCCTGTGCTCAAGCCTCAAGGCAAGAATTCATCCCCTACTGATATTGCTGACTCCTAGCTAGTCTCGTCGACTTGGAGAGACACAAGCCGGGCGAATTGCCTCGTGCAACTCGTTCCTTTTCGCACCGGCCACAGCCAATACAACGCGAACAAGGAAAAGCTCGCTCGATGAGAAAGAATCGGCGACCGGAGGGGTCCGATGTCCATGGTCTGTCCAGCATCGAACGATGATGTGTCTGACAGCTCATATTGCAGTCCAGGATCCGAGCGCATTGGAGTGGCCAACAAACCCTGACCGAAGTTGATGGCCTGATTCCAGTGAAGTCACTCAGGTGGGCCATCAAGCAAACTCAGAACTGTGCACCCATGAGCCTGCGAATGAGGTGACCACTCGGACGTGCGCAGTCTGGCGGGTGCCGTGTCCTTTCTGCGCGTGACCAAGCATCAGTGGGATGGATAAGATGAGCGGACTCCCTCGCTTTGCATCTTTCCTTTCTCTCATCAGGACACCCATCAGGACATCTATCTGGACTCCCATCAGGAAATCCGTCAGGACAACCATCGAGACCAATCCATCACCACGACCGGAGCAAATACCATCCGTCGAGTCATCCCAACACATCAGAACAACTCCACCATCATTTCACAAACATGCAGTTCAATCGCCATCTCTTCCTCGCTGCCCTCGCGGGCATCCTCTACTCCAGCCAGGTCCACGCCAAAGGCAGCTGCAATGACCCTGACAATTGCGGCAAAGTCAAAGCGGGCTGGTGCCATTGTCGGGTCGCCAACCCACCGGGCCAATCCGGTGTTCATGCTGTGAATGGTAAATGTGGAAGCGTGGGCAATACGGTACGTCTCTCGCGGTGGTGGTGTGCTGGCTGATCGTGTGGATACGTGAGCTGACATGATCTGGGTTCAGTATTGCTACTACTAGACCAGCGACGAGGAGGCAGCGTGGGCGCCGATGCTCGTGGGGGAAAGTGGAAGTCTCTGCGTTCGTACAGGTGGGCTTGCTGCGAGTGAAGTGACCGCTGCGGGGATGAGTTCGGAATGGATAGAATGGAAGTCCGAAGGGTGATACTGATGGGACCGAGCGCAAGGTATCCAAGGCTCGCGTCGGAGTTTGTGCCGTCACCTTGGGCAATCATTATTGCATCGCTACGACACGTTACAACATCTTTTCACACTCGTCTTGCTTTCGCCGCTCAAGTCCATCTCGTCGTTGTACATCATCCCATGTTGAGGTCCGGAATGCCATGTGAGTCGAGGTAAGACGGGATGCAAGCCCGAGGTGTACCTTGTCTGATATAGAACTATAGAACCGGAGCCAGCTCCACCTCACGTCGTCCACTTCGAAGCTGGTCGGGACGCGCAGAATATGACCTCGATCCGACCTCACGCTTCGATTTGCTCCCAACATGCGCCAACGAGTTGCTCCCATCGTCAACACCCTCAATCCTCTCCGGTCCCTCATAGCCCGACGCTGGCGTCCGCACTGGGTCTGTCAGTCCTGCCGACCTCGTCAGCAGCGACTATGGCAGCGAAGCCTCTCCTCCTCGACGACAACATCATCCTCCTCCAACGCCCTCCCGATCACCGATAAAACCCCCTCGAAACCCTACTATGTCACCACTCCCATCTTCTACGTCAACGCCGCGCCGCACGTCGGTCACATGTACACCATGATCCTCGCCGACGTACTCAAACGCTGGCAAGCCATGAAAGGCCATCGCTCCATCCTCCTCACGGGAACCGACGAACACGGCATGAAGATTCAACGCGCCGCTGCCCTCGCCGGTGTGGACCCGAAAGAGTTCTGCGACCAAGGCGCCGATGTCTTTCGCAATCTCGCCGCCAGCGTGGATCTGAGCAACGACATCTTCATTCGCACGACGGATGTGCAACATAGAGATGGCGTGGAGTATGCATGGCAGATGTTGAACGAAAGAGGGTACATCTACGAGAGCAAACATGAAGGTTGGTATAGCGTAAGCGACGAGACATTTTATCCGAAGAGCCAGGTGCACATGGTGGTCGACCCGCCTACAGGTAGGAAGATCATGGCCAGCGTGGAGACGGGAAAGGAGGTGGAGTGGACGAGTGAGCGGAACTATCACTTCCGATTGAGTGCATTCCGGGACAAGCTGTTAGCCTTCTACGAGGCGAATCCTGATTTCATCGTGCCGGCCACGAGGATGCAAGATGTCATCAATCAAGTCTCTGCCGGACTGGAGGATCTTTCTATCTCTCGACCGTCAGAACGACTTCAATGGGGAATACCAGTCCCTACTGACCCATCACAAACCATTTACGTCTGGCTCGACGCACTCCTGAATTATGCCACCGCCATCGGCTATCCGTTCACACCCGGCCGGGAGTCCTCAACCGGCTGGCCTGCGGACGTACAAGTTGTAGGCAAAGACATCGTGCGCTTTCACTGCATCTACTGGCCGGCAATTCTCATGGCGCTCGACCTGCCTCCTCCCAGGCAAATCCTCACCCACGCCCACTGGACGTTGGGCCGACAGAAAATGGCAAAGTCCACGGGCAACGTCGTCTCGCCTTTTTTCGCGCTTGAACGATTTGGAGTGGATGCCATGCGATGGTATCTCGTGCATGAAGGCGGGATCGAAGACGATGCGGATTATGATAACAAGTTCATTATTGAAAAGTACAAGAAGGCTCTGCAAGGCGGACTAGGCAACCTCTCAGCAAGAGTCATGCGAGGCAAGGGCTGGAACGTTCGCAGAGCAGTAAAGCGCTTCGCCCATCCCGAGCATGTACACTCCACGAAGTCTAGCCTCGAAGGGGAAGACAACGTGCCTCCTACCACGCCGGCGGAAGAAGGTGCTCGATTCCCTGCTTTTCTGGCGTCGACGGATCGGTTACATCGTGGAATTTACGGTTCCATTCGCCTCACGCCTGCCCGTGCCGACGCGGAGATGAGGGCGCTGCACCCCAACCGAGCGTTGGCGGTGATCATGCACACAGTCTACAAGACCAATGCATTCCTGCAAGCTACTGCGCCGTGGGAAGTCGCCCAGAAAATCCTGAACGACAAAGCCATGCCCGTCGACCGAAAGGAAGAAATGCAGCGGGAAATCGATAAAGTCATATACCTCGCGGCGGAGAGTTTGCGGGTATGTGGCATCCTTTTGACGCCGTTCATGCCCGGGAAGGCGGGAATGTTGTTGGATCTGCTGGGTGTGGAGCAGGAGAGGAGAGGATGGGAGTGGGCGGTTGTGGGCAAGGATGAGACGTATGGTGGGATAGAGGTGCAGGGCGGAGATGGAGTGGTGAGGAAAGGAAGGGTAGAGAAGCAGGAGGGAGTCTTGTTTCCGGGGTTGACAAGTCTGTTTTGAGCTCGATGACACAGTCCGCGAGGGCAGGCCTGATATCTCCTGGAAAAGACCACTCTCGACCTTCGATCGCGACATGGTATGCGGCAAGCCATTACTTCGGAAAGCGTCATCGAGCCGATGACTGACATACGGCATGGTTTGAGACCTGCCATGCACCGCCCTCGAAGACATGGCAGTGGAGTCATGGCTGGAGACGGCGAATTTAAGCTTTCCACATCGAGGCTTAGCCGGTTTCTTCGAAGCCGTGCTAAACGACTCCGAGTGCTATACCGCCAATAGCACAGCCCTGCAAGTGGAACATTGCGAAAGTCGCCGGATGGAGCGATTGCGAAAGGTCGGAGCTTTATCGCATCGGTCGTTCTTGCGAAGTTGCGCTTGGCTGCGAAGCGAGATTCTCGACTGAACCTCCTAGCACAGCCCGCTGCACACAGTCATGGAGCTACTCGCTTCGAGCGGCCTCCCCCACGCCGACGCTTTATATCACATACGGGCATCCTGTACGCTCAATGACCATCAGTACTCGAAGAACAATTCACAAGACACAAGAATTAAACAGAATGCGCCAGACATTACGCCCGCTACCACCGGCCTACGTTCGAAGTACTCACTCAGGCTCGCCCAGCCCTCATACTGCCACGGAGACCTCCTCAAGACCACAGGTCGAGCCCATTGACCCGACGTACGACTCAAACTACGACTCCGACGATGAGCCGCCGCCCTACTCCCGCTACAGCTCACTCACATCATCAGCTGCAGTAGCATTACGGACGCCGCATTCCTCGACATCCCTAATGGCTGCGACCGCCGTACCTCTACCCGCCATCAACGAAGGCGAAGCCCTACCGGCCTCCACCGTCCCCGCTGTCTCACGATCCTGGTTCTTCACGCCTTCCTACTCATCGCCGGAATTCCAACCTCCACCCGCTTCAGTTCAGAACGATCCCATCGAAATCCTTTCCACGAGCACCCAGCGGTACGTGCACTTTGCGAGTCCTCTATCGGCGAGCAAAGAGGAGGCCCCAAGCATCGCCGCGATGACTCCAGCCGATTTGGAGGCTCAACGAAAGTCGAGGGATCCCAAACGGAGGAAATTCCGGTGTCGTGGGTGCGGTGGCAAGGTATTTTGGAACTTTGTGCTGTTTTGGGTTGTGGTGATCGGTGTGAGTGCGGGAGTTGCTTGGAGTGAGACGAGGCCGGCCGGGGAGTATCATGGTCGATGAGAAGGAGGAGGACTGTGTGGGATGGGACACGCTGGATGCTAGGCGTGGGTCCTCCTTGGTCGGAGACGTTCTCACGAAGGCTGGTATCTTCTGCGGTGCACGTGGGAAGGTTGTCTGCATCGTTGGCGTTGCGTGTGGAGCCTGCACAAGCTCGTCATCGCCTGTAACGTTGAGCAGGACCATTGCGCTATCGAGAGCTCTAGGAGCGTCTCGAGACTGTGATGAAGCTGGGACCAGACCAGTTCACCTTTTCCGAGTTTCGCCCTGTTCTCGGCCATCGCACCACGGAGGACGATCAAATGACGCACTTGCAAGAGAGATTTCTTCGAACAGGAGGGTTCCAGCTGCACTGAGGGATAGTGAGGCTGATCTCCAGCTAACAATGCGCAGCCGTTGCCCACTTCAAGGAGAAATGAGCGCATATTGTTCGACAAACACTTGTTCCTCTTCAAGGCAGATGCTTCACAAGAATCTGCTCCACCCGTCTCTCTGTCACACCGACGTTCAACGTTAGCCACACGCCCTTCGACAACGCAGCTATGCACCTCCCAAGGATTTCGATTGTCCGTGGGTTGAATGAGTCAATCGTTGGCTTTCGACAGGGGGAGTCAAGGGGAGCTTCTTGTCTGTTGAGCCCTTTCGCGCTGATGCGTTGTTGACAGCCAAGTCTACGCAAGGCTGGAGGGGAGTCGAATGTGGATTTGCGACTGTACGTCGATAAAAGACGGCTGTGGTGGTCTCTAAAAGGACCCTCTCTCGACAATGTCCGTACGGAAGGGCGACAATACCGTTTTCGCTTCATTCATATATCAGAAATGCGCCAACGACCTCCGCTCTACCCGCCACAAGGTCAGACAGAGATCGCTTTGCACCTTTCTATAGTCTTCTCTGTGCTGGAATCTGAGCTATCAAATCGACTTTTGACGATGCTGGGCGAAAAATCCTCCTCCTGTCGTTGTCAGACGATCTTCCCACATCGTACACGGACACAAAGACAGAAGTCGGACTCATGCTATCATCGTGACCGAGAATCTCGCAGTGTGTGGCATTGTCCTCTTTGTGGCTTGCGAAGGATTCCTCCAAGACCGCGGTTTGGCTTCATTCACTTGTGATTCGTCGCACAGCCCGCTTCGCACAGCCCGGTTTCTCGCTTAAGATAGGGCGGCCTCACCACCTCACATGATCGCATACCAATCTACGCCATCCTGGATATGAAAACAACCATGTTTCCGACAGATCCCAGTTCACATGAAGCATCACACAGCGAGAACTCGACAAGATGCGCGACACACTCCGTCCTCTGCCTCCGGCCTACATAAGAGGCGACTATACCGATCTATCGACCCCAACCCCATCGGAAGAAGTCCCGAGATCACATCTCCTCGAAGAAGAAGATGAGGCTCTACCAGCATATTCTCGTAATGACCCGCTTGCAGTGGCACCAGTACCAGTCTCGTCGACGGTTCTCAGCCATGAAGAAACCCTAGCCGCATTGCGAAGCATCTGGCTGGATCGGTCGGAAACCTCCCTTCATCGTCTTGCTGGAGACCATAGGAGTCATGCTACACCTCCTGCTGGTCGACAAGCAGAAATCCACCGCAGCACATCCCTCTCCTCCTTCCGCCGCCTCGGAGATCTTCAAGCCCGCTCCAACAACGACGATGAAATCCAAATTATCCACCTCCACCGTCACGACAACGATCACCAGATCTATCATCCTCATCGCCGCGACAATGACCTTTTTGACATTGAAGGAGGACCTTCTTCTTCTCTTCCCAAGTTCGCCAAGCCGGAGCCGGAGCCACAAGGAGAGATGACCTTCCCACTGGACGTCGAGGCAAGGCGGACGAGGCGACGATTGAAGAAGAGGGGAGCCGGGTGTTGGTGCTGTTGTGGATGCGGAATCGTTGGCTGGTTGTTCTGGGGTTTTTGGATTGTGGTGTTTGCGGTTGCGGCCGGGGTGGCGCTGGCGCAGACGCTGTGATGGATGCGTGGAGATCTGCTTCTACGATCAAGGATGAGTACAGTGTTATCGGAGCGACGTGGCCCCTCACTCGTTTGCAGCGCGAGTGGAACACGAATCGCGAGACATGCCGCCTCGAGAGGTCAGACGCACAACAGCTCACTACACCACGGCTCTCTGCAAGCTAGAAAGAGGATAGCCTCGATCTGCGACGACATGCAAGCTCTGGCCAAACTTCCGCCGAATTGAGAATTGGATCATATGTCAGAAATGGTATATCAGGCAGCGATCGATCGCATCAGAGCTCGGAGATCGAATGCACGCACAAGAACTACCATTCCATCAGCTCTAGATCGATTGCATGTCCGCCGGTGCATTTGGCGTGGAACATTGCGAGAGCACAAGGAACAACACTAAGTCCGCCACTTGACAATTATCCAACGCATCAATTCTCTGGCATGCAACCCAAGCCGGCCAAACTTGCACGGGCAGCGCTCTTCCAACCTCTCGCGCCCACACGATGGCGTTGAATCACATTGGAGCACAACGTCATACCTGGAGACTCCTCGAGCCGGACTTCGCGGCTTTCATCAGTCTGCGCAACGTCAGCGTTCACTCGATCAACGTTGGTCCTGTCATTGGCTTGCTTACGAGCGCCGCAACTGTACTGGCTTCCTGCAGGGTTCTCCCTGTCGCAGGATGAATAGCAACATGCATCTGTCCCACGGATCAGTCTGAGACCTCCATCTCAGGACTCGTCGACTCACGAGCTGGACAGTGGCTCTGGGTACCATCTCTGCGGTTGTCACAGGCGGATACACACTTGTCTGCGTACACACAGGGAGAGGTCAGCGACCGAGTCGATCTTCGGTGGTCTCGATGAGGCCAGTTGAGCACTCACGTTCGACACAGTAGTAGCTCCCTGACTTCAAGCCGTGGCATGCGTCATCTGTGCATTGATCTGGGGGCGAATAACATCAGTGGGGGTGCGCAGGAATCGTGTGTCGAAAACGGCGATTCGTTTGCAATGCTTACGAGCCGGACAAAATTCGCAGGACGGCTTGTTCGTGTCCGCTCTCTCTTCTTGGCAGGTATGAATGCGGCAATTATCTAAGGGAGGTCGTCATCAGCGCCTGGCCTGCAGTTGCTTGTCGCATTTCGAGGACAGTATCTCAGTGCTCACGCAAATTGCAAAAGTTGGTCATGGTAGCGGGAGGGTTGCGACATCCTGGTGTCCTGCAATGGCCGATCCGCTGAGCGGTAATGCTTGTAGCGGCCGCGTCGTCGAGGAAGGACCCGCCGCGGTCGAAGGACATCAAAGCCATGGTCGCTGTCTTGGGTTGTTTGGAATTTTCGGATGTCGTGAGAGCAAGAATGATTTGCACGCGAGATGTCAGGAAACTGGACCGTGGTCGTCAATGTATACTCATGCAAAAGCGACTGTTCATCGATGATGACACGAGCCTGCTGCCTGAATTCTTCAGCCTCGTTTGACAGCAAAGCAGAAGGCCATGGTTCCACGACAGCAAGGCGAAACTCTTCGGTCGACGTGTCGAAGCGTGCGAGGTCTTCGCTTCGAGACTTCATGCACATCAGCCTCGAGCGGAGGGCAGCCCTTGATTCCGGCTGTGCGGCTTAACAATACCCGAACACACTCACCTTGCTATTGGTCGATGCTGTCGAGGAGGTGATTGAGGCAGGAAAACGCAGTCACATCGCCATCTGCTTCCGGCGCATCGCCGATCCGCATCGATGCGAAGAGAACTCGCAAGCCATGCAAGAGTTGGATCTGGATCAACCTTACCATCGTCTTGCTTTGGGCGTATGATTCCACGCATGTCACTTCCACAAGTCACTTCCACAAGCGAGGTCTGTCAATGCAGCGTACGAAATGGACCAACTCCACGCCAACTCGAGATTCACACAATGAGTCGTGGTCGCAGCCAAGAACGTACACAGCCCAGACCTGTGATGCAGCCGGCTCTCTCGACCCTTCCATTCCCGCCCTTCGTACTCTATCCGTGCCCATCGCCAACCACCCTCCACGCCGCCCGAATAGCACTCATTCTATCCCGCCCTTTAGTAGTAGCACACCTACGGTGCATCACGTCAGCTCACGCATCAAGCTCAGTCGTCATGAGACACATACACCGCTACCGAACTGATCACATTTGCCCTTGAAGTTGCCACCGCCGTGACAGTAGCAAGGACCATTTGGATTTTTTGCATACGCCGTGCAAGCCTGGGCACGGCAGGAACCGGCGTGGACTTGGCCGGCGAGGAAGAAGAGGCCGGCGAGGGCGGTGACGAGGACTTGGGTGAGCTGCATGTTTGGAGCGTTCGACGATACGGTAGGATTGAATGCGTGTCTTTGGATCAGTGGTCGTCGGATGATGATCTCTGCGTCGGTTCTGCTCTATGGCTTTTGCTTGTTTTGAGTTGCGGAAAGTGAAAAAGGAAAGGATTCCTGGCGGAGAAATCTCGCTCCATTTATCCTACAGGCCCAAGCTGTGCACGGTCCACGCTGTGCACGCTCCACCGAGAGTTTGGCTTCATTTCTTACACCACTTCTATAGCTAATAACCTTACAACTAGTGGTCACAATAAGGTGTTTAATAGCTCAAAACTACTTCTTAGTAACCTTCTTAGCCTTCTTAGTA
>AFIR01000998.1:0-34643 GCA_000223685.2 Zymoseptoria pseudotritici STIR04_4.3.1
GCAGTGCAGTGCAGTGTAGTGCAGTGCAGTGTTGTGCAGTGCAGTGTCGTGCAGTGCAGTGTCGTGCAGTGTCGAATTGTCGGATTGTCCGAAATCTTGAAAATCACGAATTCTGGCGGAGTGCTAACTTTGCGCCTGCGTATAATATCGGCAACACGGGTATCGATGGAGACGGCTAACCCTGCATTCCCGAGGATGGCGACAATGGCGACAACTTCACCTCTTCCTCTAGCATCACAGCATCGGCTTCCCTGCTTTCACCCGCCTTATTAGACACACAAGATCCGCCCAAGATCACTCCTCGGGATTAGCACACCGCCTCGAGGAAGAACAAACAGCCGAACCAAATCATAGAGCAAACCAACCTCAACAATGTCCTCCCAAAAGTCCGCCATCGATTTAATCTCCCAACCTCTAACCCTCCCCTGCGGCCTCACGCTCCCCAACCGCCTAGTAAAATGTCCCATGCAAGAAACTCTCGCTTCGCCACCCAATTTCGACCCGCCAATCGACAAATTCCAAAATCTCTACAAGACATGGTCAGAAGCCAAGTACGGACTCCTAATCACCGGCCAAGTACAAGTCGACCTCCGCTTCCTGTCCATTGCCGGAGATGTCTGTGTTCACCCGGGCAGTACCGAGCCCGAAGTCATGGAGAAGTGGAAGGCGTGGGCGAAGATTGCACAGAATAATGGCACGCCGTGTATCGTTCAGCTCGCGCATCCGGGAAGAATGAGTCCTGCTGGAGCGGGTAATCGGCCGAGTGATATGCCGGCGTTGTGTCCGTCGGCAGTTCCGGTCAAATTGGGTGATTCGTGGTTGGATAAGTTTGCGGTGGGGAAGGTGTTGGGTACGCCGAAGGCGATGTCAGTTGAGGAGATTAATGATGCGGTGGAGAATTTCGTGAGAGGTGCGGTTGTGGCGAAGGATGCCGGGTTTGCTGGCAGTCAGTTGCATGGAGCACAGTAAGTGAACGCCTTTTCCCAACCACACTGCGATCAATTTGAGGATGTTTGAATGGCTGCACAAGCAGAACATATTGCTGACAGGCCTGTACAGCGGCTTCCTCCTCTCACAATTTCTCTCACCGCACACAAATCGTCGAACTGACGACTACGGCGGCACACCCGAGAAACGAATGACTCTCCTCAAACGCCTTGTCCGCGAAGTCCGCGCTCGCTGTCCTCCGCCCTACTGCCTCAGTGTCAAGCTCAACAGCGGCGACTACATGGGCGTCAGCGGCCTGCAACAAGATGAAGCTCTTGAGCAGGTCCGCTGGCTCGTGACTTGCGGTATGGTCGACTTTGTCGAGATCTCTGGCGGCAACGCCGAGCACACGAGTTGCAAATTGCGTTCTTCGTTCGGCAAGAAGACGATGAGCGAAGCGCCGAAGATGAAAGAAAGCACTCGCATCAGGGAAGGCTTCTTCACAGATTTCGCGGAGAAAGTCCAAGGTCTGAAATCTCCTGTGCCAATTCAGCTTTCAGGAGGTTTCAGAAGTCGAAATGGCATGGCCGACGCTTTAGACTCCGGCGTATGCGATCTCATCGGTCTCGGTCGTCCCGCAGTGCTCGAACCCGAACTCCCGAAGAAGACATTGCTAAACCCGGATGTCGGCGACGATCATGCGCTGGGTATGCCATTCCAGCTCCGAGGCCTTTGGTTCGCAAAGATGATCCCTGCCAAGGTGGTGGGAGGCGGACTGCCGATACAGTTCTTTTACTACAACATGCGAAGACTGGGTCAAGGTCTCACAACTGATACGAATGTCAGCTTGCCGTGGGTGTTCTTTGCGAGGTTATGGGGGTGGGCGGCGGGTTCCTGTGCAGCTGCGTTGAACAGAGTGGGTCTCGTAGGTGGTGGACGAGACTGAGTGGGAATAGTTGTGATCATGAGTAATGCACTCCGCCAGCAGTACCTCTGAACTTGTTTCCGAGGAGTGACCTAGCAGGGCCCTGGACAGATCAGGCTCACTAGCAGGGAAGGCGTCTTCGTAGCGTACATATTCTAGCAGGGGCTGATAGTTCAACCTAGATCGAACGAACGAAAGTGTAGGCCTTTGTCAGCGCCTCATCAATCTGCTGGTAGCCGAACTTCGGGCTCAGGTGTAGAGGACCATGTCGTGTTACTATCGTGCAAGGCATGCCATGGGCTATGCATAAGTCAGGCCCAGCGAGGATCGTACGCTGGGCGCTCTCGTAGCTCGGCCAACCTTGCTTGAGTCTCGCATGGATGATGGCGTGGTAATGGCGACTTTCTCTGTAAGAAGCACACTCGATTGCGAGCGGAAGAATAGTTGAGTCTGATATGCATGGAGGAAGAGCTCGACCATTTCGATCCAGATGCGGCTGATGCTCATCGTACGCTAGTGACACGGGCCGTACCTTATTCTCGGCCGAAAGGTAATCCACGTGGCGATCTCAAGGATCCGAAGTTGAGTCCTGGATCGCACTTTTTGAATCGGATGACGAACTTCATAATCACATTATGGCAGCTCTGATGGGAATGCGGCAACATTAGCCAGCCTTGAGAAGTGTCTATTCCTGCCGTCTATCCACACGACAGATCTCACTCCCTGTGTCAGGAACAGCGCCTGGAAGCGTGACCCAGGAGTAGTGATCGTCACAATCCCCAAACGGCGTACTGGTCCATCGATGCGAACCAGTGTACCGGACCGCATGCAGAGACCGCACTTGATTCAGAGCACCAGTATCCAGACAGCCTCACGCTGATGCTAAAGGACCGGAGCCTCTGAGGATCCATGCGGACTTGCGAGACAACATGGCTTCCGATGCGGAGATGAACCCATCTGGTGGGCGACAGAATCTGGAGAGTCGTCGTGCTCGCGAGTTCTACCGATACTATCAGCCGATACGCGAATTAACAGCGAATGGACCGCCGCTATGCAATTTGGCCAGCGAGGCTGCAGTCGAAGCCCATCGGCCGTTTTCCTCGCCAGATCGAGCCCTGACAGCCTTCTGTCAACTAGGCGCATTGAGACTGGGAACAAAACGAGCGATGCTGTTCTTCTTTGACGAGCAGTATGCCTATGTTCTTGCTGAAGCGACCCGAACGTTGAGCCTCCAAGATGACTCTGTTCATGAGATCGCAGATGATTTGTGGCTGGGCCATACCAGAATACCCCGTGGATATTCTGTCTGCGAAGACACCGTCATGAATACACCCAATCCCGGTCCGAAAGATTCCAACTCGGAAAGCGACTACGACGCGATGGTACATATCGTAAACGACTTGAGTGAGGACTTCCGATTTTGCGACAGACCATTCGTCACTGGAGGTCCACGAGCGAGGTTCTACGCAGGAGTTCCAATCACCACTCCCAAGGGCATAAACATAGGGGCATACTGCGTGCTCGACGACAAGAAACGGGATACCTTGGATGCCACGAGTATGCGATTTCTCATGGACATGTCCGCTACTGTAATGACCCATCTTGACATGGTTCGAGCTCAAGCGGAGCTCCGTATAGGTACTCAAATGGTTGCGGGATTGGGTGCCTTTATCGATGAAGCTTCTGGATCTCGGAAGTCGAACAATCAGACTGTGGCAAAGGAAGCAGTACAGCGAGGACGAGAATCGCCCGAGCCGACCACTTCTGCGACACGGCGACGATCTCCAAAGTCCACAAGTAGCTGGGGCTCCTCCACGAAGCCTGCTGCGTCTTCGAAGGGTATATCCGAAATGCGCTCAGATGACGTTCAGGACCCTGTACAATCGAGTACAGAGAAAACCTTTGGACGAGCCGCAACCATTCTTCGAGAAGCCATGGACGTGGACGGGATCATGTTTTTCGATGCGGCTACCAGTACATCCGGTGGGCGGTTCGACAACCTTGCATCGCTGCGTAATCCTGAGATGAGTTCGGACACCCATAACAGCTCCGCCAACGAGGTCACCGAGACCGGCACAGAAGGCGAAGATACCGTGACCACGAAGAAAGCTCCAAGTGACGAAACCACAATCAAACACTGCCGTGTCCTCGCCTCTTCGTACTCTCCAGCCGCTAGGCCCACGGACCAGTCAAGTTCGGCCACCAATCAGCATGCACAGATCCCAGAAGACTGTCTTCGTTCTCTCCTGCGTCGGTATCCACGTGGGAAAACCTGGAGTTTCAACGACGACGGCGATGCGTCGTCTGACGACTCGTCCGAACAAAGTGCCGACGGTAAGTCGTGTGGTTGCTTGCCAACCCACGGCGATAAGGTTCACAGTCCGACATGCTCCAAGCGAAAGAGGCGAAGTCTTCGCAGGAATGACACAAAGGAGATTCTCCGCCTCTTTCCAGGCGTACGCAACTTTGGGTTGGTCGGGATGTGGGACCACACAAGGCAGCGGTGGTATGCGGCGTGCATGTTCTGGACCTGTTCACCGTTGAGGCTTTTCTCGGTCGAGTTCGAAGTTAAGTACATGAGCGCTTTCTGCGATGTGATCTTGGCCGAGCTTGGTAGAATGGAAGCTCAGACTTCGGACCGAGCGAAGAGTGACTTCATTAGTTCGATCAGTCATGAACTTCGCTCGCCGTTGCACGGAATTTTGGGAAGTGTCGAGTGCCTACAGGAACAGCCTCTGGATCCTGTAAGCGCGGATCTGATAACGCAAGTGGACGTATGCGGACGCACGCTGCTCGATGTGAGTATTGCTCAACCTTATCCGAGCCAAGCTTTTACTTACCCTCGACAGATCATCGAACACCTCCTGGATTTCAGCAAGATCAACCATCAAGCCAGATCGGGCGTCGCTGTGACGGACTCACGGGGCTCTCGAGTTTCGTCTGCGGCCGGCAGACGCTCGCAAATGGGCGGAATGATGACTCTCGACGCAGACGTCGCTCTCGACCACATTACGGAAGAAGTGGTAGAAACAGCCGTCTACTCCTTCTGTTGTAGCCGCGATCCAGAGTTTGTCCTCAAACGCAAGGTTGCTGTCATTCTGGACATCGATTTTGCGTCCTCCTCGCAGTGGAACTGTTTCGTTGCAGTCGGGCCGTGGAAGAGAATCTGTATCAACCTGGTCAGCAATGCGCTAAAGTAAGAGGACCGAAGGGCATAACGCCTGCAGCTGTCCGAGATTGTCTCTCGGGCTATGCCAGCATGTCTCAGTCTGCCCTTATACCCTGTCCGAACTATTGCTGACCCTTCTGCCCTTCTGTTTTAGATATACTAATGAGGGCCATATCAAGATCTCCCTGAGGACCAGTCCTATCCCGGACAAGAAGAAGAAATTCAACGTCACGCTCAGCGTCAGCGATACCGGCAAGGGAATGTCTCGGAACTTCCTGCAAGACCATCTCTTCAGGGCTTTCCAGCAAGAGGACAGTTTCGTGGAGGGTACTGGGCTCGGCTTGAGTCTTGTAGCAACGATGGGTAAGCAATCATGGATAGAAATTGCGAGAGACGATTGCTGACGTGCGTTCGTGTTATAGTCAAAGCTCTCGATGGGAAGATTGTATGTTGATGACATCTGGCATTTGACCACTTTGCTAATGTAATTTCCAGGATGTGCAAAGCCAGCAAGGCATTGGGACCACGGTCTCTGTGACTCTACCGCTGGAGCACAGTCGACAGGGTCGAGAGACACTACAGAACGGCGTCCATCCTGCGGCTCAGCCTTCCATCGCCGGCGTCACCGTTGGAGTCATTGAAAGCAGGGCCAACGACTCACGAAATTCATCTCATACCGATATAAGCGGCAGCCTGCTGACATCAAGTATCTGCAAAAATCTCGACGAAGCTGGCGCCCGATCCACCAAAAGCGACTGGTTGGGCCGTCCAGCTGCTGATGTTTATATCGTGCTTGAAGCCGATCTCCACCAAGACGCCGACAGAATGGGACAAAAGCAGGGTGGAGACAGCGAGGCGGACCCGGCAGCTTCCAGTAATCGCCCCATCGTTGTGCTATGCGAAAGCGCAATCTCAGCTCGCAGACTACGAGCAGCGGGACTGAGAAATCTGGCGAGCGAACATGTTGAGTATATCTCCCAACCCGCTGGACCCGAACGAATAATCAGGGCCGTCTCGCTGTGTCTTGAGGACAAGCGTGCTGTGGCAAAATCTACGACGATTGCAGGCGCTGTCAAGGACATCCCAGTCGTGATTCCTCACCCAGACCCAAGCGTCATGCATCAGCCTCTCGCGATCCGGAGACGACATCTTGACATCGATGCTCCTCTCAAGGACGAAATGTCTGACCCATTGCGACCTCAGTCGAAGGAAGACTCATCGCGGTCTAAAATCGACCGACGGCCACGTTCCTCTATAACCGACAGAGCACAACTATCAGACCATAAGTTGCTGGATAGCCCGACAACACTGAAAGATTGGAAGCCCACAACAATCGATGACCGATCCAAAGAGCTCACTCGGCCACCAAAGCCAGACGTGTCAGCGCAAGGCGATGGGAAAGAACCAATATCGCTACTTCTAGTGGATGACAACGTATGTTCTTTCATCAGAATTCTTGACTTCATAAACAGATATGCTGACCATATACAGCCGATTAATCTTCAACTCCTGGTCGCCTACGCCAACAAAAACCGCCATTACAAAAGCGTGGCCAAGGACGGCCTGCAAGCTGTCGAAGCCTACCGTGCTACTGCTTCGGAACGCTACAAGCTGAGCCGCAGCAACAGCACCAACAACAGCATCCCATCACCACCCACGCAGTTGACTCAGACCACCACCGCAGCCTCTCCTGCTCCCACTACCGGACCCATCATCATTCTCATGGACATCAACATGCCCGTTCTCAACGGCTTCGAAGCGACTCGCCAGATTCGGGGTTTCGAACAACGAAGGGGTATACCTCCGGCAACGATCATTGCACTGACAGGTCTCGGATCGGCGAGTGCGCAGCACGAAGCATTCGATTCCGGAGTGGATCTATTCCTCACGAAGCCGGTGAGGTTGAAGGAATTGACGAAGATTCTGGATGGACTAAGGAGTGGGTGATTTGAACTTCGACACAGCGATTCAGCATATATCGACAGATGATAGAGAGACCAGACTCTTACCGAAGGTGAAGCTAGTTGGCGTCCAGGACAGGTGGATGCGATATACACTTTCACGACAATGCTCGTTGTGGCTCGGCAGGGTCAGGGGAGTGAAACCTGTTCCCTGTCTGTTAGTTGAGCTTCCCGTTGAATTGCTGCTGCTTGCTAGCCTCTCCTGAAGCTAGGTTGCACTTCAGCATAATAACATCAAGCAGACTTTCCAGCCTTTCCTCTTGATCTCAATCAGCTTCCGTCACCCCGAACGCCACCACTTCTTCAACCGCAAAACAACAGATCGACCCCAAGATGGATCACCAATCGACTCAAATTGGAACTGCAGCGCAGACACAGCCTTTCTCAACTCGCCCGTCAGACTTCAACGCCGTCTACGAGGTGTTTCAAACCATCGAATTGCTCGAGCAGATTCTTTTGGAGCTGCCCCAAGACCGCCACCTTCTACTCAGCCAGCGTACATGCAAGGCATTCCGAGATACGATGAAAGACTCGTCGAAACTTCAACGTCGCGTCTTCCTATTACCGTCGGATTCTGCAAGCGATACGCCCTGGAACCCTATGTTGGCAACTGTCGCCGATGACTTCAACAGATGTCCCGTTATTCTCACTGCTCGGACAGCCATGTTCGACGTGAACAATTTGAAAGCCGTATTCAAACACAACGGACAGCTCTGGGCTCTGGCCGAGACTGGGGTCACATGGATCCAAGTGGCAGAACCGCTCCCATCCCGGCGGTCGAGGCTCCCCCGTCCACGTCCACGGAGAAGACCCAAAGATCACAACCTTGTGTCGGCTTGGTGTTTACGGCGCATCGCCAACAACGAGGTACTTTCCTGTCCGATTTTCGACCTTGCGAGCACCTCCCTCCGAAACATGTACCTTGCCCAGCCGCCCGTCAAGATGACCGTCGTTCTATACAGCAGCCAACCCGACGCAACTACAATACGACACCGATTCGACGAGAGAGAAAATCTGTCAGAAAGCTGCGTGCCGAGTTGGAGAGTGTGCGGTCATGCCTATGCAAAGTTTGAGACTCAGGGACAGACAGTGGGGAAAATCTTCGAGGAGATTGCTACGATCGATGGCGAGTAATACACGCCTGCGAACGGAACACATCGGGTTGGGTAGGGGTGTGGCACACAGGCTGTCGTTGCGAGTCGTGCCAACTGCAAAGGATTCGAAAGGGAGAAGAGGGAGAAGCGAGGGCGACGACAATAAAGACGGAGTTACAGGAGAAAGAAGGAAAAGGAGGAGGAGAGGAGGTAGAAGCCAGGGTGAGGCCAACGTAAATGGAGGTGGCGGAGGAGAGGAGAGAAGAGACACTCTCGACTCACGCAGTCAACAGAAGCGTGAGCACAATCGGCTGAGCCTTGCTGGATAGGTTTGTATCGTCGCCCGTAGCCTCGTCGAAGCTACACAAGGACGAGAGATTGATCGCTAGATCTAGCGTTCGATGTTGGGGCATGGCAGCCGCGGGTCTCGTATTGTTGAATTCCAGTATCCATCGAGGTACGCTTTTGACAATCAGCTTCCAGAAATGCGATCCAAAAGAAGACTACCCACCATCTTTGTTCCCAACGGGGAGCTTGAACCGGCTAGTCATGTGGCTGAAGAGATTGAGAAATGGTGAACAGATCGACCCGTGAGATGAGGTCCTATGTGTACCACAATAGAACGCCAGAGGCTGATGCTCCACCAGCGAGATGTCGCTTTAAATGTTGTGCTCTTTGCTCTAGCTAAGATCGGATGAGATGAAGCTGTGTTCACTTCGTGCGCTTGGCGGCGCCCCTGTCTTTGCCGCTGGCCGCCTGACAGGGAGTCGAGTCTTCCAGCCGGGGAGCATCTAGGGGTCTCAGCTAGACTTCGTGTATGTGGGCACCAAGGCGCGAGTGAAGCTCGAAGCATTCAGTTTCATTGGGGAAGATGAATCCACTGTTTATCCTGTTAAGAGACGACCCGACCAACCTATATAGCCCAAAGCAAACGTAAAAATACTACATCATCGCCTATCTTGAGGACCGGACCAGTCTTCAGGGTAGCCAATCCAATCAGACGAGACCCAGTCCTCGCTTTGCTCGTAGTCTGACCAAATTTCTTCCAGCAGCATGTTGAGGGCCTTTGCGACTGCCTCCTTCAGGTTCTCTGGCTGGACTGCGCCTGCCACGTAGTCCCGCTCCAAGTGTTGGTAGGCAGAGAAGTTGCGATAGTAGGCTTGAGAATTCGAGGCTTCACTTGTTTTGATGCTGAACAATGTCCCAGCTGGAGCACCATCGGCAACAAAAGCCCGACGATGGTAGGGATGCCGCGGCCGAACACCCTCAAATGCCCTTCCGGAGTTGTACGCCCAGATCTCGCTTATGGGGAAGATGATGTGCTCTGCGATCGGGAGCACGCCGTTGTCCTGGGTAGACCTCGCCGGGCAGGAGACGCTTGCAATTTTGGCCCGGACCTCCTGCGGATTGTCGAGAAACATGATCTTGGTATGTGCTGGATGCGATGAAGACATCTTGCCTCCTGTAAGGCTGGGGAGCAAGGTGTTCATGAAATGCGCCCGCGGATTAAAGCCAAGCTGCGGTAGGCATCGTTGTCCAAGGTCGAAGGTCCCTCGCTGCTCGTTGGGTCAGCTTACAGTCCGGTAATCTTTAAGGCAATCTACACCAACTCAAAGATACATACCCGATCGATTCCGCCGAGCTCTACGTCTGCTCCAAGATGCTCCAGCGCGAGCTCTTGTACCAGCGGAGTGAGCATCGGACTCAGCATCGTGGCCGCGCCTACTTCTTGACCGGTACCCCTCAGATCCTGCTGTGAGCATAGCGTGCACATTTTCCAGAAGTCGAGCAAGTACTTTGGGTTTCCCTGGTACGAGGACTGGTCGACCATTGTTACTTTCGACATCGGGACGCCGATCGCGTTCAGGACAGCGGTGACAAGTGATCGGTAATAGATCGTCCGGTGGCGGACTTGATCCCAAGGATACTTGTAGTTGACAAGGAAGGCGTACGAGTCGACGACTTCGAGCACAACCTGGCAAAGTTTACTCAGGCCACAATGCTGCTCAACTCAGATCGAGCGGACTCACCTCGCCGCCAGCACGCACGAAGTCGGCGAATTTAATCAAGGGAATGAAGTAACCGATGTGAGCTGCGGGATTGAATCAGCAGGTATAGGCTACGCAGCAGTTGCGTGAACTGTACGTTTGCCAGTGGGAGCAGTGGCTAAACTGGTCAGCGGCCTGCTTCGCCAGACATGTGGTTGGACGACTTGACTTACACCAGAGAAAGCTGGGTGACTTGCCCTCTGAGAGAAGCTGCCTGAGTCTTTCGCATGATGCGCCATTGAGTTCCGCAAGGCGCCGAGTGATCAGAGCGTATTGCTCTGCAGTGCTCATTGTGGGGGCAGTCATGATGCGCGGTGGCGTAAGGTGCAGGTTTCGACGTGAAAGCGAGAAGGTTGGTTCTGTCAAAACAGAGAGATTTATGAAGACTGTGGTATCAGGAGCGTGGGCCAAGGTCGTACAAGAGCCGTTGGTGTTGCGTGATACTAGCTCGTAAGGACTATCGCTATTGTCAGCGGACTGCTGGCATGTAAGCCTGATTGAGAACCCACGCGAAAGAAATAGCCGAAGGGATCGCCGTGTTGGCTTGGAAAACCAGGGCCTTGATGTATGTGCATTCGGTGGGATTGCAGTCCGCCTAGTGGGCCGCTTGGACAATGTTTCGACTTCTTCGCTTCACGTGGAGCTTCTCTTTATCGCTGTGAGGTATTAAAGCAAGGTATGCAGTCAGCGAGTGTCGTTCACACTATGGGCAGTCAGGCATCAGCTATGTCACGCTGTCTGTGCCGCATACTTTGTGAGACAAGGTCAACAGACGACCTCAGTGGCAGTGTTTGAATGTTTCAAATATGCGTGAATTCCGCCAACAACTCATTATTGATGTCGTGGCGCCTGGTACAATTGGATTCGGACGGAATCGAGTGATTCATGCACCAAGCCGTGCAAGAACGCCCTGCCTGGCCACATGGGCAGTCTCCTGAGTCCCCGCAGTCCAATACACCACAGCGACATGCCATAGACCTGATGTGTTGAACGTGATGCTCCAACTGGTCAAGAAACTCTGCTTGGGACGATCGCCCACCACGGAAATTGTCCGGCTGCTCAGTTACCAGGGCCACGAGTTCCTCGACGATTCGAGGGAGATGGCCGGAAATGACGTCCTGGCTCTGCGTGCTTGGGAGATTCTCGAGCTCCCAGCTGATGCACCGCAGTGTCTGAATGACACTCAGTTTGTCCCAAAATAGCCCACCTTCCAACACAGTGGTCGTCGAAGAATAAATCGCCTGCACAATTTTCACCCCAGGTGGAAGCAGAAGCACGTCGTCTTGTTGAAGGAACACCAACCTTTGCCTACCGTCGGGCATCCAGTCATTTCCGTCCGTAAATTTCGACCACTCCATGGTCATTTCATCCTCTGGGACAAACATCCAAACTGCAGTACCATCGAGGACTCGGAGCCATGTTCCGCTTACGCTGTTAAAGGATGTATCGGAACAGGCAGAACCGAGACTACAAACATTGAAGCTTACGCAGTCGTCTATGCTCGCCGGTCCCGAACCATTACTTCTGCGATCCGCCTGAAGGACGGATCCTTGCACTCTTTCGATAAGACAGTCGAGTAGACGAAACCGAGGCAGCATAGCAAGAAGTGGTCGCTGGCACTTGGTAATGTTTCGAAATTTGAGCATGGCTGCACGGTTGCAGGATTGTCCGGCCGCATCGTCCCAATGTTTTCCGGTTCGCAAACCTTCGGCGATCTTGTCAAGGCTGACCGGTGCTGATTGCACCTTGTCGAACTCTTTTGCATGGAAGGTCGGCAATCTGGGAGATCTATCCTGTAAATGTAAGGCCAACGTCTCGGCAGTGTGTATGTTGGAATCAGAAAATCGCTCCTTTATCACAAGTGGTTTGCGAAAAATGCGGCCGTCTTGGGCGGCTGTGATGAATTCCTTCGAAGTATAGTGCAACACATCAGCTTCGTATTCTGATCGAGCTCGACCGTAAGATAGCTCACTTCCTCGTTGAGTGAAAATGCTAGCATGGCGAGCGTCAGACTTCAGCCAAGAAGAGGGTTGCACGGGCGGCTCAGCCAGCACACCCGAAAATTCCTGTCGTCCATCGGGGATATCGCAGAGCGTCGTTGCCGTGGTTTCGGGATGGTGCAGAAAGTCCTCCATCATGGCCATGTCCTGGACCTCAGATTGAGAGAACAGAGACTGGGTCTGCATGGGGTGCAGAGGTTGGGCAGGACTATCATCGGAGTTGGACCGGTCGTGCACAAACTCCGCGTTGCCCATGGCCAACTCGCTGGGATCTTCCTGTCTCAAATCAATGCGGTCCGTCCGAGGGCTTTGACTGCAGTTTGGAGAGATGGCTTCAGGCTCTCGCTCAGTCCCGGCTCCGTTGTCAAGCAGCGCGGGGTATTCAATGGAGGTCGGCAAAGCTAGGCTCGCAGGGCTGCTATTGGTAGGCTCAGCGGATCCGGTGTTGTCGGTGGGCGAGTGACTGTCGTGGGGCGAAGACGGAAGAGATGGCGAGTCCATATCGCACCCGAAGAACGACTCGTGAAAGTGGTCGACGGTCGGGATTGGCGTATCATCGGGGTTAGGACCGCCGGGAGTGCTTGTACTTGGGCAACTGGACATGGCGTCGCTGGACGAGTGGCGGCTTCCCGAGCTGCTTTGCTGCACTCGATCAAGCATGTCGCCCAAGTCCTGGTCTGTCCGGGTAATCGGAGAGCAGTCGTCAGAAAGGGAAGCATGTTGGCAAACAGCCGGTTTGGAGGTGTTTGCTCGCGCGGTCAGAAGACCATATCGATCTGTCTGTAACAAGTACATGTGATAATGGTCTGGCCTGACTTCGTTCAAAAGGGTGCCGTTGTCGTCCACGGTGACACTGCCGTCCATGTTCGTCACCCATTGGTGAAGAGAATTGTCGTCCGGGTTTGTTGCTGCTAGTAGTTGAGCGCTGAGATCGCGTAGCTGCAGAGTAGCTTGATCAAGAGTCCTCAGCCGACCCTTGGTAATGGCCTCGCAGTGCCGCTGTAGGAGCACGCAGTTCAGGCGCGGACACAAGTCCTCCTTGAAGCGAGGATAACGTGTGGCACAGACGCGAATTGCGCTCATCTGCACCTGACCGACTTTGTCCCAGCCATAGTGGAAGACGACATCAGGGGACCAGAGAGTCGCCACGAACGCGAGGGATCGCAGTCGGTTCGTTTCATTGCTTCGTTTGCCTTTCTTCTGCTCAATTTTGTTGGCGAGAGACAGCAGTTCCCGCCATCTGACGTTGCACTCGAGGCCCGCTGGGAAGGCAAGCTTGGCCACGGAGCACAGAGTGACGATGCGAGTATCAACCTGGTCGCGCTGTGATAGTAGACTATCGCGAAGCTTGACGTAGGCTGAGGGTGGTGCTTGCTGAGCCCAGGCGGTGTGTAATTTCTGGACGAATACTTGGGTGGCCTTGTCCAGGGTTCCCTGCGTGGTCATGATTGGATTGGTCGGCTGGCGGATTGAACGATTCCGATTCCGATGGGAGTTCCGAGTGGTCGGCAATCAGCAAGAGGTGACTACTTCCGAGAACCACGATCTTGGCCGTCATTGAATGGGGAAGAACTGCGAGATATGTCATGCTCTCAACAGAGCTTTTCTGTTGAGCGACCTACACGCATATTGCGTTGTCTATGTGGACTCCCTGCAGACCTCACATACGGAAGGGTTCGTCGCTCAGGACTCAGGATGAACGTCGGGTCTGCAGGAGGTGTCGATGCCAAGTGTCTGATCGAATAGACCGACCAAGGGCCAATTTGCAAGGGACAAGATCGGCTCATCTAGAACTACGAGGTACTTCACTGCTGCAGCGTGAAAGGCTCGTGTTGCTTGTGGATCCCAAAGTGACTTGCTTCGTTACAGTCGGAGATTGCATCCTGCGAAAGGCGAGGACGACACAGGATCAATCTGGAGGGAGCAGAACGAAGAAGTATTTCAGATGGTCCATCGGGGTCTTCCAAAGGGATCCTACGAGCTGCCGGCATCCTTACTAGGATCTTCACGAGTGCAGGCTGCAGCAGAGGATATGTGAGGTTGAAGAAAAGTGCATGGATACCAAGGTGTCATACGACAAACTCTCGTCGGCTGGAATCAAGGCCAATTGACGGCTTCTGCTTGTCGAAAGTCGGATTCCGTGACCACAAGCTCGTGGATAGTCCTTTGTGTTGAATTTGATGCCAGCTGAACTCGAGTTCTCGAACGACCAGAGTCGTGTCAGAATAGTCAGCTAGAGTTCCTGAATGACAGCTCAAAGAGACGAGCTCGGCTTTCCAAAACAGGCCATGCGGGTGCTATATGACGGCGTCAGTTCAACTGGACCTCAAAGCAACCTTGCAACTCCGCAGCGTCCAGACTCCAGATGGATGTGAAGATGCTATTGTTAGCGCTCCAACGACAACGACAACACGGACCACCCGTAAACCGCTTCACATGTGGTCTGTGCTGTCAGCAATGGGGGCGAAGGTTCGCTTTTACAGACAAAGCAGGGTCAGCATTCCACACTTTTATTGGCGAGAGAGACGGCGATGGAGACCTGCAGACCAAAGCGTGGCTACTACACGCAGCATCACGGCGCTTCGTGTCGATGCATGATTTGTAGTATCAAGAGTCCGATGACCAATTTCCCGGTTGAAGCAAACTTGATCTGTTCACAATGTCACACGGTCCCGACTCGGCCAGATCCTTGACACGCAGCAGCTCTTCCTTGTAGTTCAGGTACCACCCACCAGCGGGCAGCCTGACTGGATTGGCCTGAACAAGGATACAGCGGAATAGAGTAGGTTCCGACCGGCTGTGCAAGGTGACTGTAGTTCGGGTACCACCCACCAGCGGGCAGCATGAGCGAACGTCGCCATGGCGTCTTCGTGTCGAGGTCGTCCGGTGGTGCATGAATAATGTCGATGACAGCCTTGCGGATGACACCTTGGATCTTTCTCTATATGCATTTCAGCGGTGCAACAAATTCAGGCCGCACACATCGACTCAGCACATCGAGGAAAGCTTCCATCGCGATTGCACTTTTGTATGCTTCTCGGGTGCCCCTCGCGGTGTAAAGTCGCTGGAAGGCGAGCCAGACGAGTGACTCGGAGTGCTTTGCAGCTGCTTACAAATGGGTGCCTGCACTTTGCAGCATCAGCAGAATCGCATCTGTTGTCCACCGTCCGACCAGCTCCGAGTTCCGTCAATAGACTTCTGTTACTCGCTCGATGTTGTATGGTATTGACTCTGCGACATTCGTGATCGCCAGTAGATTGTCCCTGTACCAACTATACCAGCCGGCAGCATTCAGATGCAGCGTTCGTCGCCACACGGGCTCCTTGATGTGCTCGAAAGGTCCGTCGATAAGATCGATCACGCCGTTGCGCATGGCTTGTAGAGCCATTGTGAACATGCGCTGCAGCGAATCGATGTACTCTCCCTTGACATATCGGCCCAAGACGGTGCGAAATGCATCGATCGCAATGGTAGTTCTGTATGTGTCCCTAGCCAAGCCGCCGATTTTGATCTGTTGATACGCAAGCCAGTTCAAGAACTCGCAGTGGACCAAGGCCGATTTGAAACCGTCGGTCCGACAGACAAACAAGCTCATCATGATCAAAGCATCAGGGTAGTATGGGTCTCGTGTGATGTTGCCAGATGTAAAAGCGTTCAAAAGCGTTTTGTAGACCACCCCTCGAAGTTCCAAGACCTCGACCGAAGGACGATCAAACGTTCGTGGCGGACTGAATCGCAAGACCCGAAGCGAAGGCTTTTAGAACATCTTCATCGAGTAAAGCTGAGCGGGCGAGGGTCCATCCTGTCTATGGTCGTTCATGTTCATGGAAGTGCTCGGCATTCTCGATCCGAAGTCGTTGTGAGGTCTCGTGAAAGGATCGAAGGTATCGCCTAGTATGTGATAGTTTGATTATCTTTTCAGAAAAAGGAAGAGACAGACAGGAAGCTGGAAGCTGGAAGCACTGGAAGCCATGACTAAGCATGTCGTGCCTCAGGCATGAGCAAACATCAGCATGTGATAGAACTCTCAGCGCGGAGACACATCGATCAAGGTCTTTGAATTGATACTAATACATTATATTGAATCTGCTATCGGTCCAGACTTCTCTCGAGCCCACTCTTGGATCATGCTCATGGCATCGGCGGTGGGAGAAGAGACACATTGGACGGCGCCAAGTATCTTCCAAGCATGCTTTCAGCCTTTCTTCCAATCGAGAACCTGATGATGTTGGGTAGGTCCAAGGCCGAGCGACGAGAACCCGATTGACTCGAGGCCCCAGCTGGAGAAAGAGCTACCCATCGGGCGACATGGGTCTGCCGGCGTGAAGAGATAACCGTTGTTGTACTGGGCGGACTCTGTCTTTGATTGAAGACTTCTGGCTCGGCGGTGGTGGCATTGTTGTCTCATTCCGCAAGATTACGTCCTGGAGAGATCTTGACTTCCTCAAGCTCGTCAGAGGCCGGACCAGAAGTGACCACCTCATTGCAGTCGACACATTGGCATAGGTCCGAGCGACCAGCTGTGAACTCTGGACGTTGTCTCAAGCCACCTCATCGACCGCTATCACACCACCGGCGCTTGCTCGAACCCATAACTCCCCATTAATGATCATGCTTTCTCTCTTCGATGGCCGTATCCGGACAGTGCGGTCGGCGGAGGCGGTTCTGATATGTATCTTAGGAACGCTCAGATCGAGCGGCAGCAGGATTGGGATGGAACCAGTCGTAGGACTCGCCTCGGCGGCTTGCGTGTAAGTCGCAAATGGAATGCTGTAAGACTTGTGATGTCTTAATCGCTCTGTCGTACCCGTCGGAGGCGTTTCGATAGCGTTCACGGCACCGCTGAAGAACTCCGCTCTTCTGCAACGATCGCTGGCCCAATGAGCTGGGAGAGTTCGCTTCCGTACGTTCTTTCCACAACGGTTGCAGGATGTGTTCTCGTCGACGCTGTGCTCAGTTTGTGTATGGCGGTCCAGGATGTCCTTACGGGCGAAGTATTGCCCGCAGTTGTGAGCAGGACACATCAGTTGCTCGACGGCGCGATGTACCGCCCTCACATGCCGGGTCAAATTTGTCCTGGCAGAGAATTGTTGTTCACAAGTGGTGCATGCAAAGGGTTCCATCTCGAGGGAGGATCGTCCAGATGCTGTCATGGCGACTGACAGACTTGGGGTGGGTTGTAGCTTCGTCTTTCTTCGCAGCTCGTGCGACGGCGGGCCAGGTGTTTTCCACGTTCGAGATGTACTTCACACAAAGTAGGAGAAAGTTTCGAGAGAATCGTCGGCGACCAAGATGCCTTTTGATTTGATCAAGCGATGAAGCAAGGAAGAGGTAGGTCGGGCCGTTCTGTAGACAAAGAATAAAATGCTTGGATTCGTGTTTATACCTTACCTGGGCATGTACGGGAATCCGCCGACGTTTATACGCCGCGCCCGTGACCGCGCAGACTGTGTGCGATGTCATATACGAGTAGTGGCGCTGCTGAGAAGATGCGGTGTGCCTGGTATTATTCAAGTCCCAGGCAATAATAAGAGAAAATGGCCCGATTGTTATTGCCCTGCGACGAACGCCGACGAACGCAATCGGGGTGCGCTCCAGTTTCGGGGCATTTCCGCTACTCAGGCGCCAACATATGACGTTGGCGGCACCCGTGGTGCCGTAAAGGCTGGCTATTGCGACAACAGCTTGTCATCGGCAATGTTGACCATTCACTACACTCCAGCGTAGAAGGAAGCCAAAGGACGTAGACATTAGCGTTCGGTATATGCCCGAGAGGAAGTCTCCGGAACATCTTTGCGGCCTTCGATAAACCTCACGGCTCTCATCTGGCTCGGTATTCTCTCTCATCAGAAGTCCAGATTCGAGACCGAGTCAGTGCCAGGGCGGCACACGTGCAGCTGAAGCAGGATTTCATGCATGTCGTCACTGCCGCTCTCGCGAGTCGCGTATACTTGTTGTTGATGGCAGTCAGAATCGATGCACGCATCAACGCAGGGACGATGCGAAGATCGTGGCAGGTCTTGGGCCCGCACCGGATGGAAATCGGTATAGTGCTGGATCCTGTTGGTAGCTCTCCGCCCAAGTCAAATTGCCTCGGGAAAGGAGACCATGCCTGGCGCGATGTCGCTCTAGAAGCTGAGATGGGATGAACGAGTTCGTCAAATTGATGTGAAGATGCGTGTGAACATGTAGATAGGTAAACATGGTGAGATGTTGTGAGATGATCTGGAAGGAATCTTCGAGGCGGCGTGCTTACTGCTTTAGGCATTCCGAAAGAACGCTAGTACACTCAAGGATGAGCCGACAACAACAACACGTCCAGCATTCTGGAGGGCGAAGATTGTACACTAGGATCAAGATCTTTGTGTCAAAGCCACGTCTCGACCACAGATACCATAACAGTGATGCCAGAACGGGAAGCTGGCAGGTCGGACTTCAAACCTCACTAACTGTTGAAACAAGGTGTCGAAGAAGACGGCATATACAAGCACGAATAGCAAAGACGTGACAATAATACGAGAGGGAGAAGAAGTTCGCTAAAAGTCATAATTCATATTCTAGTATGCTCGCTCGCTGATGCGGCTGAGTGGAGGCACTTTTCGCCTTCAACACTCCAGCCTCGCGCAAACAAATTCAATTTCAAAGCAAGCAGAAACGCCAGAACGCCCGCCAAATGCAGTCTGTGAAACTTATTCTATCCCAGGAACGCCGGCAAGTTCAAGTTCCAAGCACTTTTGTCAGATCATTTTCCCTTTCCTCCCCTAGAAGTGCCCATGTTGCCCGTGAGCATGTCTCCTCCCAAGCAGCCCTCTGCGCATGATGGTACCGTTCGAGCAGGTCGTACCGGGTGCAACAGCTTGAGGCACAGCGCAGCCATTGTCGCAGACGCCGAAGTGCATGGTATCAATGCAGACGATGGCGCCTGAAGTTGAGCATGCGATCTTGGGTGCAGCGCAGGCGCGGGTACCGGATGAGTTGGAGTACGGAGCTGCTGCTGGTGGAGTATAGGCAGGTGGCGCAGCTGAAGGAGCTGGCGGAGCTGGTGCGGGCGCGGAGGTTGGTGCGGGCGCAGTGGTTGGCGCAGGGGCGGATGTTGGCTCGGGCATCGACATTGGAGAGGAAGATGCAACTGGCGCAGCGGTGGGAGAGGCTTGAGACTCAGTTGGGCCACCGCCGTAGGTTGGTGCTGCAGGAGCTCCGCCTCCAGCTGCGCAGCCTTCACCGGTTGGGACCGCCAAGGGGAATGGAGCGTCGATGGCCATGGAGGTGACATATTTGCCTGGGTTTGGGAACTCCACGTTGATGCTCTCGGTTGTCGGGCAAGTGTCGACCGCTGCAAGGTTTGCAACGAACATGGCCGGGAAATTTGACATCTCTGACCCGTCGCCACCGGTGATATCGGCGTTGACGCAGTTCATGTACATCTCGCGGTTACCAACCTGTGAGATATCGTTAGCAAATTTATCGGGCAAAGGAAGGGATCGAGGGTTGGGTACTTACATTGTTGAACCACGTCCATGCGAGGATCGCGTGCCCGTTCTTGACTCCCTTGGGAATGGTGAAGGGAAATTGGTTGACGCAATCAGTCGCTCCAGCTTTGCAGGCGATGGCCATAGGAAGATTGCCCTTGGTCTCAGCCGGGCAGCCGCCAAGCATGGAGTAGATGACTTTCCAGTTCTTGGGGTCCTTCTGCTTGGCGGGATCGGTCTCATAAGTCAAGCTGAGTTGGCAGGAACCACCGCCGTGAACAGCGGTGTTTGCGCCCTCAGCCAGCTCGAACGAGAGCATCTGTTTGGACCCAGCCGCAAAGGACTGACCGCCGGTGGTGGGGAGCTCAACGCCGTGGCAGGGGAAGTTGGAACCAGAAGGCTCGAGAGGGTCCTTGGGAAAGGTTCCCGGGATGGGTTCAGGTGAGTTGATGAACATGTGGGCGGAGGTGGCGGACAGGAGGAGGCTTGCAGCCAAGAGGGTCTTGGTGAGCGACATCTTTGATGTCGTGAGTGTGTGTGTGGTTGTTTGCTTCGTGCAGTTGTTCTCGTTCAAGTTGTTTTGCGGTCTGGTTCTGTTTGGTGGTCTGGTTTGTGAGTTGGAGGTCTGGAAGAGGAAGATGTAGTAAGGTCGGATTTGAACGGACTAAATAGAAAGAAGAGTCAGTATGGAATGATGGAGGACGTGACTTGTACAAGTAACGTGCGCAAGACAATGGGATTCTGCGAGGTGATTCGATTGTGAATGAACAATGGAATAGGACAATGGGGTTTTGTGTCTTGGGACGACACAATGATGGGTAGGTGAATGGTATTGTATGATCGCGAGCCTAGACCGCGCTCGCTGTTCTTCAATGGGAAATGGTGTTGTGTGCGCTGAAGGGCCTATGTGACGGGAGTACAAGTGTGTTGTGTCGTGGAGTGGAGTCGGATGCTGGGTGACACTTCAACTCACCTCTGAGGTTCGCTTCTGTCTTGGTAAAATGTTTCGGATCCGGATCTGTCCGTCAAAGGAGTGTGTCTTGTGTTCTTGAAGACTCGCCAGGAGCACGGCGCAAAACAAGCGAAAGGAGCGAAAAGTCGACAATTGGTCGAGTGAATACCTTAGTGAAGGTTGATGTAAGAAGTTCGATTTGCGCCGGTTCCCAAATTCTGGTACATTCGTCTTTCTGTTTGTTGATCAATCGGACAAAGCCGGCCGGCCCGAAATGGGAGTCGATAAAATCGTCTTATAGCTGGATGTTCTTTGTGCTAGAATTAGTGTGATATAACGATTCTTGTAAAGGTCGATTGGCCAAATGGAGTCTTGATAGAGCACTGTTGTCGACGGCTGGAGACATTCAAGTCTATTGTATGCGGCCAGGTTTCTCCGATCACCATGCGTTGTAGCTCGATGGGATTTGCAGCAGATGGCTGTCAGCTTGCTGAGTCCTTCAGTAAACCTTCATCGAGCTTATCGCGTTGGCATCGGATCGCTCGTCGTTGTCTCAGTGATGTCGGTGATCCGATCTGCCAGCGCAGTCAAATCCTACCCGCCTAGGCATGACACTGCGTGGTCCGGCAATCATCGCGTTTGCGCATGGCTATTGCTGATCCAGTTACACCAGTCCACACCGACGGATCGAGAGGTGCGATCGGCCATCTTGCCCAGTTCAGAGGAACAGATGATCGGCACCGCATGACTGAATCCATCCGCGGGTCGTCGAGGCAAAAGAAACACTTCTTTGCCACTTTCAGCGGCATCTCTGTCTCCAGGTCGTGAGCTCGGTCGAAGTCGAATCTCAATCCTCGTAGTCGTCAAGCGTCAAGCCTTCACAACTTCGCATCCTTCTTCCCTCCCCTCCCCTCCCTCTCCTCCTTCACCACCTCCTCCCACCGTCCCAACTGCTCCCAAAACCCCTCATTCGGCCTCCCAACCCCTCTCCCCTCCCTAACCCACCCGAGCGCCACCTCCCTCCCAACCCCAAACTTCCACATTAAATACGCAGTCGCCACGCTCGCACTCCGACTCACGCCCAACGCACAGTGCACAAAGACATTCCCTCCCGCGTTCAACGCCTCGTCGATAAACGCACACGTCTTCGGGAATGAAGACAGGAGATCTTGCCTTTCATTGTCTTCAGCGTCGATGATGAGTCGGGTGTAGCCTGATAATGAAGTGGGGGAGTCCGTGACGGGAAAGTCGAGGACGGTGAGGATGTGAGTTATCTTGGCTGCGGCGATGGGATCAGGCGAGGTTTCGAAAGCACGGAGGCCGCCGATGTAGAGCTTGCCAGGGGGGGTTTGCTTGTGATATTGTTCAGGTATCTTGATGTGTGAGATCGGGGAGATGTGTTTGAGGGAAGTGGTGAGGTGGGAGAATTGCCACATGCGAGCCATGGCCGTAGTGGGAGGATACGACGGGCTATGCTTGTCGGTCCATTGGGAGATAAGGTAGTCAGGGAGTGAAGTGTAGTGAAGTATTGTCAATCGATGTGAGGTGCCCTGCCTCGGCTTGATGAAGACAAGGCTTACATAATCGACTTGTGAAAGAGTGGAGAGAGCCCCAGGGGGAGTGAAGGCACGAGGCAATGAGCCTGATGAACTCGTTGACAAAGATAAGATATCTGCTACCATTTTGGCAATACACACTGCTACCACCCCTTCACTCAAAAAAAAACACACCCACAACGCCACGCTAAACTGACCCAACAATTTGTCTCCCCTCTCCATATTCCTCCCTCAAAACGCCTCGCTGAAGCGCATCACATCAATCCCTTTCCTCCCCCCCTCCCCTCCCCTCCATACCTCTCCCTCCCCTACAACCACGGCATCCAAATCAAATCCGTCTGACTCAACTTCTCCGGATTCGTCGCCTTGGCAATCAAATCCAACGCACTCTGACACGCCGGCAAATTATTTCCCGTCGGCTCCTTGGCCAACACGACCGCCTTATTCACAATCGCGTCCGCGTTCCTCTGGACGTGGTCTCTCATATCGACCTCCTTCTGCCCGCGGTGCGAATTCGTGTACCAGAATTGAATCTCATCGCGAATAAAGATGGAGAGGTGGTGTTCCAGTTCGGAGTTGGAGTGGGCGGAGTCGTGCGGGGCGGCGACGGCGGTCGATGGGCCGGCACCGTTGACGGCGGCTACTGCAGCAGGTGGCGTCGTTGAGACGGTGCTGTCGGATGTGAGGCAGCGGGCGATGGCCATCAGCGCGCAGGTGAAGATGCCTTCGGTGTGGATTGGGCCCATCAAGACTTGCAAGTTGGGTGTCAGACGGAAAGGCACCGGCTCCGGCTGGTGGAAGCTCGGTCGGTTGGCCAGCATGAATGGCAGCAATTCCGAGCCCCAAATGTTTCCGTTCCCCTTGGCGATGTGCATCTTGTTGGGATATCGCACAGTCATGTACATCGTGAAAGTGATGTACGTCAACGCCGCCAGCTGGTAAGAGAATTGCCTCCGGAACAGCCAGAACGAGTCATAAGACGGGTACGTCGCGGCAAAGTAGTTCCGCACCAAGTCCTTGGGCACGTAACGATCCTGCACGTAATTGAGCGACTCAATACGCATATTGAGCCACTGGTCCTGCTTCATCGGCGAGCTGTTGCGCATCTTCTCCATGGTAAACATGATCGGCTCGTCCTTGTCCAGCTCGTTCCGTCGACAGTAGTCCTCGTACACCGCTTGCAGCGTGACATACGAAGCATCATCCTGGATCATGCGAATCGAAGGCGAAAGCGGCACCATGACCGGCAAGTGGAACTGCAGATTTCTCCTCCGAGACTCCTTCTTCTTAGAGAGGGTGCTGTTGAAGATCCGGAACAGCTGCAAGATGCGCTCTTCTCTTCGACTGTGTCGCGGCGCAGGATGCTGGATGGCGAACGGATGCACGCTTCCATCATGACCGCGAATCTTGAGTCTGCGATGGCAACCCGCCACACCTCGTACAAGGTCGACAACAGGCAGGAAGCGTTCGATTCTAACAAAGTCCTGGTTCTTGTCCTTGTGCTGGAGGTATTGCCCGGGAATCTCAACCTCATCAAACCAGACGAAGCGGAACCCACTGAGGTGAGTCGACTCAGCGAGGTGGAAAGTCGACGATCTCCGGTCCAGCCTCTCAGCAAGCTTGTCACGCCACCTCCTCAGCTTGACAATGTACTCCAGCATGGTCGGCTTCTTCGTAACAAAGTCCATCTCAAACGCCTTGCGAATATGCGGCGGCAAGATGCTCTCCGCAAAGCGAGTAATGTTCGCCTCCGTCTGCGGTGGAAGCTTATTCTCCGCAGTGAACGAAGAAGGCGACCGACCGACATAGCTCAGCGCATCGTTCAGCAACGCCACAATAAGCCGGTACGCATCTTCATCCGGAGGACACTTGAAGTGACGCTGGATCTGCTCCACCATAGCCTCCATCGAAGCGTACAGCAGCGGGAACGCAGTGCGAAGCGTGATGACGAGCAACTCGGTGTGCTCCCACGGCTTCTTCGGCTTCGGCGCTTCTTCCTTCTTCGCCTCCTCAGTACCCTCCATCTTGGTGTCCTCGCCGGCAGTGGCATTCCCATTAGCTGGCGCTGCCTCCCCACCACTAGTCGCAGTAACAGGTCTCGACTGACTCCCATCACCACTCTCCGGTCTCGCCGGCGACTCCGTCTTGACAGCCTCCCCAGCCTGCTGCTTCGCCTTCTGCGCCTTCTCCTTCTGCTCGCGCAGCAATTGCGACTTGCGAATGACCTGCATATCCTCATGCGAAGTCCTCAGTTGAAAGTGCAGCGCTTGCGGATACGTCTTGGCCAGATTCGTGAGGATCTGATGCGCAATGTTCGCTTCACTCTCGGACCGGGACAGGTTGTTGAGCAGTTGCGGGATGAAAGTGACCCAGTACCACCACGGATGATCACCATGATAGTCGTAGAACTTCTGTGATAGCTGGCCTTCCGCGTCATCCAGACTGAGCAGCCACAAGATCCGACTGAGCAGTTTCCTCGACTTGGCGCTCTTGTATTGACCCGCGGCTTCGAGGTAGCAGCTCAGAGCATTCGATCCCAGCTCCAAATTCGTCGGCTCCTCCTTGAACAGCTTGTCACTGTAGCGTCCCCACTCGGCCCAAGCCTTGGGCAGCTTGATGTCAAAGAACAGCGCGGAGCCAAAAGCGTCACTAGCTTCTTCCTTCTGGTTGAGCTTGCTGAGGAACATGCCCTTGAGCGTGTAAAACTCCGCTTTCTGCTGTTGCCCAAAGTAGTTCAGGTTGGTGTTGTTGATGACGTCCAGTCCATTCGTCAACTCGCTCGGGTTCTGGTAATGGCACTTTGCTTGCTCTCTCAGCTTAAGGAAAGCTTCTTGGATCTCGATGTTCGGCAGAGTGTAGATCTTGCTGAGTTGCGTAATGCACACCTCGGGCATTTGGTGCTTCCTCGCAACATGAGCGAAGCGATTGATGATCCACGCCGTCTCATGGTATCCTCGATACGCATAAGAGTTGCCAGTCGCGTTGGCGCCATTGTTCGGCAGCAAGCTGAGGTACGTGCCGTTGATGAGCTGGAAGATGTGCTGCCTCCAAGTCACCAAATCTTGCCAGGCATTGATGTCGTCCCACAAGTTCGGCAGACGATCACGCCACGTGCTAAGCAACACCTTAAGCTCCTGCGACTTGGTATCCAGATTTCCCGCGTTCGTCTGCGCCAAACTCTGACAGATGACACTAGCATCGTGCAACTCCACCAACTGCTGGAAGTTCTGCAACAAACCAATATGAGCATTCGTGATTCGCCGCGGCAACTTGTGCCAATTCCGGATCGAAAGCTGAATATTCTCATCACAAATCCGAGCAAACTCCTGCGGATTCTCCGTCTTGTTGTGCAACTTCAGCAGCGAAATGAACGCCTGGAAGAACATTCTCCTCGGAGTCGGCGCGTCACTGACGGCCTTGATGACAGTCTCCAGATGTTCACGATTCTCGGTCGTCTGCCAAGTCTCATAGTTCCGCCACATAGCTTCCAAGTAGAGGTCGTTGATATTCTCGTGCTTCGCAAACTCGCCGAGCACATCCCACTGCTGCAGCTTCTGCCCGCAAAGCACCCACTGGTCTTCCCACAGCATGTATTCGCCTTGCGAGTAGGGCAGAGATCCGGTCCTAGCTTTGACCTGCGCCTGCTCGTACATGTTCTGTGCCTTGTCCCAGATGCCGTTCTGCTCATACGACAACGCGGCATTCGTCTCCACATACGCCGCACGTCGTCGCCACGTGCCGTAGAACAGATCGCTCTCTTCAAGACCAGCGTAAGTCTCAACCAGCGCATCGAGATTGCTTTCCCTGACATTCGCTGTATCAACAATTGGCTTCATCGCCAGGTCCTCCATGAACGTGGCAGCGATATACCACGCATCGTACGACTTGGCCAGGTACTTCATCACATGCGACGGAAACTTGACCCGCGGCCGTGCCTTTGCAATCCCCTCCAGCAGCGTCGACACGCAATTCGGCCTCCGATCAACCTGGCGCTGGTGGAAGTCCTTGGTGAGCAACGCGACGAGTCCAGCCTCGATGTCCTCGCGGTCTTCCTTGTTGAGCGTCGACCACACCATCGGGAAGTACGCCACCCAGATGTCATGCGCGAGCTGCCAGTCCGTATGCTGAATATCCGCCAGAGGCACCAGAATCTCCCTCGCGCGAACAGTGCTCAACTCATTCATGAACGACTTCTCCTGCACCAGTAACTCCTCCAACGAATCATCCACCAACACATCCCCCAGCCTCGCATCGCTGGTATACGTGCTGAAAACCTTTGAAGCAGGCAAACACCGGAAATCCTCCTGATGCAAATGCACAATCGAGTTCTGATCCAACGACCCGAACATCAACTGAATAACCTGACTCAGCCAGAATGTCTCGGCCAAGACATCCCACTGTTGCTCGCTGATGAGCTTGAAGAAGCGATTGCTAGTCGATCGACTCAGTGCTTTGTCGTAGATGGTCATGAAGCGCGAGCGCATGTCAATGTCGGAACTCCTCAGGCCTATGAGGAAGGCATGCTCCATGCGCACCGCCAATTCCGAACGTGTGATCTTGGGGTCTTCGTAGATGCGGATAACCAGGTTCATGAATTTGCCGTACAACGTCGGATCAGCGCGGTTCTCGAAGAGGAGCATCTTCTGCAAAACCGCCGTCTTCTCCTTGAGTGTCGGCACCGGCTCAGTGGGATGGAAGACCCAGCTGTCGACTTGACTGAGAATCTTCTCGCACAGAGGGTTGTTCGTTGAGCGTTCCACGAGCGAAGCCAGCACGCTGAGATATGGACGACGCTGTTCGCCCAACGTACTGATGCGGGTAGACAACATCTCGATGACCTTGATGATCATATTGATTGTGACCTCCGCTTCTTGCGGATTGTTAGCAGGCGGCTGCATGCCCTGTGCGAGAGCAGCTTGCGGAGCCATGAGCGCAGCCAGATGATCCTTCGCAAGCTTCGTCTGCAGCGTCTTGAGCAGCGCGGTAATATGCGGATCAATATCCTCTGGCTTTCTCTTCGACATGGTCCATAGGATGTTGATACCGGCCACATGCCCCGTCCCGTTCAACGCATCTCCCGCAGTGGTAGTCAAGAACGTAACAAATTCATCGGTCGGCGAGTCCGCATCCGGCAACTCCTCATCAGGCTGCGGAATCGGAATCGGCTCCAGCGCACGCTGCAATACTGGCGGCAACTTCGGCATCACATTGTCCGGAATGTCAGCATTATGCAGCGCCTCCTGAATCTCCAAATGCTCGCTCTTCAACGGCTTCGCAAGCATCTTCTGCAATTGCGGGAGTCGAGCCACAACCCACTCGTCCGATCTCGAATTCAGCATGACCTTGACGATCTGGATCGTATTGACTTGTCTCGTGATCCACACCTCCAGCTTCTCCTCAGCTTTATGATCTCCACACAGAATCTGCTCAGTGACTTTGGGAAACATGGCATCAATGTCGACATCATCCCAGTACGGCGCAGACAGCAACTTGAGCAGCAGATCCATCGTCTTGGTGACCGTCTCGGGCGGCGGCGTCTCTTTCGCAGTTGCCGCATTGCCCTCCTTGATCTTCGGGGCCCCACATGGGAACCGCTCAGGCACAGTCGCGATGAACTGCACCATATACTTGACAAACGTCAACCGTGCATGAGCCGGCGCAACAGCCGCCTTCTTGGGATTGGTATTCGCTTCACCAGTAGGAGACTCCGCACCCGCCAGCGAACCATGTTCCCTCACCGTACGTTCCTCCCACTTGAATATCAGCGTAAACAAGTTGAGCGCCAACTTCCTCGTCTCGACGCTCGAGCTCGGCAAGGATGCGACCTTATTCATCGACGCGATGATGATCTGCGCGAACGAGTCGCGGGCGTCGTAGAACAAGTCCGGATGGCGGACGATGAAGTTATACACGCTAGTCAGCTGCTGGACATTACTGATCTCCTCGCTCAGGATCTTGCGTGGTAGTCGCGCCCACACGCTCTGACGACCTTCAGGACCACCGAGGCGTTTCTTCAGCACTGGCTCCAGCACTTCGAGAGACTGCATGACAATGTTCCTGCCCTCTGCCTGATGCGCGCGGAGCAGAGCATTGTACACCTGCATTGCTATCTTAGGCGGCGTCTCGTAGTGGTGGATGAAGTATGATATAAGACAATACGCCGCGAAACGGTTGATGTGGTCGTCCAGACGGATGTAGTTCCAGCCGAACTTGATCAGGTCCTTCCGAGCGTCTTGCACCATGCTGTGATGGTACTTGATCAGGAACGCGGAAGTTTGCAGCAATTCCATTCGACTGTGGTCCACACCATACGTGTTGTCGTCGGAGATGTCAGACACGGACTGTGGCCGCCATAACTTTGAGTGGAACTGGTCCGTGAACGCCTTGTCCATCAATGCTGTGCCCTTCTGATTCGGCTGGAACAGTAGATCCCAGTTCCGCATGACATCGTTCGCCAGCATGGGGTTTGACAGCATCCTGAAGACGAACCATTTCAACTTCTGCGGCGTGTCCTTGGCGGCGTAGATGTCCAGACAACGCGTGAGGATCGAACGTTGGTAGTCCACGTCCTCGTTGACGATGATGTGCTTGTACAGGAATGCGATGAGCGACGGGCACTGTTGCAATTCGCCCTTGATGCACGAGTCGAAGATGTCGAATAGTGTGTCCAGATCCTTGGGCTGCAGCTCCATGTACGTGATTAGAACATCCATGATCTGCTCTGCGCACTGCGTGGCGGCGAGGCGCAGATTCTTCGGTAGCGTGCCGCGTTGCAGTTGCGTCAACACTGACTTCGCCGCATCAACAAGCGCTTTGCGAGCCTTCTCGTTCTCCAGCAATTGCTTCGCCGTGTCCGGAAACTGACAAATCGCATACGCAGCATGGATGGAATTGACAGCCGCCTGGGCCTTGTCCTCCTCCGAACCCTCGCCAGTAAAAGTCTCGATCAAGCCATCAATCTCCTTGAGGACTTTCTCCCTCAACGCACCGCTCTCTTTGTCCGCGAGCATCTGCGCAAAGAACTTGCCCCGCCGCTCATCCTTCATCTTCTCACTGAAGTACGTCCAAGACTCATTCGGGTAGTGGTTGAGATACTTAATCAGCGGCTCACGGAACGGACTGCTTCTCGTCCTCCGCAGCGCTTCTTCAAGCGACAAAACCCGATCCACGAGATCTTGAAGGAACTGTGCAGCCTGACTAGGGAGCAAGTGGAAGACGTTAAAGATGGCAGTAACAACTTTCATCTTCGGCTGTGCGTCAATCAGGGTGAAAGAGACCTTTTGCAAGGTAGGCGGGTCGGCGATAGCCTTCATGTGGTCCAGCAGCCGAGTACCTATCTCGACCTTAAAGTAGTTGTGCAGAAGCTGCAGGAGCGTCCGCAGACCTTCGAGACCTTCCACAGAAAGCTTGCGCGGGTCTTGCACGTTCATCAAAATTGGTCGAAGGCCATTCTGCAGCAAATCTTTCGGCAACTTTGATGTCGACTGCAATACTATCTTCAGTCCGGCATTCGCGGCGCCTGCGACTTCCTTGTTCTTGCTGTACAGCGACTTGAAGAATATGCTTATTACTCTCGCACGATGCTGATTGTTGGGCTGCTGGCCAGTCTGGCCGGGTGCAGGCGCAGCGGTCGGGCTGAAACCGGGAAGTCGAATGGCCGTGGTCAGGAGCTTCAGGCCAGCGACTCTCAGACGCACAATTGACTCCGCGGTGCGGTACTCGTACGGCTTCGGCGCCAGACTCTCGTCATCCGCGTCCACGAGCGCAAGCGTCTCGAAGAGCAAGCGATTGAGGTTGTCTTCGAACGGCAGGATTTCCTTCTCATTCGGCATGTCGAGCAGGAAATTGATGGCATCAATATACCCAATCTGTGCGGTGAACGGCAACGCCCGCAACGGCTTGATGAAGATGTGCTCCGTCAGAACCGTCTTGACCGGCAAGATCAGTTCGTGAAGCTGCATATCAAGATGCGCCGCCAGCGTCCTCAATGTCTGCTGTGAAGCCTCTCTGACATGGCGGTTCATATGGCTCGTCTCGGAAACCAGGGTCTGAGTCAGGACTCTGAGCTTGCTCTCCTTGTTCTCGAGATCTTCCTTCTTCTCGATGCCAGAAGTGGCAAAGCGCTTCGCGACGGTGTTAATGGTGTCCTTTGCCTGAACTCTTATGCTCGCAGGCAGTTCTTGCGGCATATCTTTGATGACAAAGAGAAGTGCCTTCAGCATCTCCGCCATTCTCTCCGTCAGCCAAGCGTCGGAGAAACCCATCTTGTCGGTGTCGGTGAGGATGGCGATGCCCAATGATCCAGATGACTTCGTAAACCACTCCTCTTCGTAGCAAGCATGGCAGAATGCCTCAGCAAGACGAGAGAAGAACGGTAGACATTCCGCCTTCTGCGCATCACCAAAGATAGTCGAGGCAATCTTCAGACAAGACAGCATAGCATTTTCAGCCACCTCGCGGATCGTCTTCTGCTCGGATGCCAAGCTTTGACAGATTGCATCAGCGAGCACACTCGTCTCAACGTAGACTGGACCTTCTCCTGAGCGGACGTCAAAGGGACGCCTCTTATGCTTCTCCTTCGCGACCGCAACGCCGAGCTCGACGATCATGAAGTGGCGGTAGATGCCTTGAAGAAACTTGTCAGCTTCATCTTTCAGCGACTCGATGCTGGTTGCGTAGATGATCGCCTTCAGTAGCTTGAGTAAGGTGTATTGCTGGGCATCTTTCTTGACTGTCGACTTGGACCGCTCTGAGATGGAGAACAAGTCCGATCCGAAGTCGAAGTTCTTCGTGGCGAGATCGTCGGCCTGGAGTCTGACTAGCCGAGCCATGTCATCCGGAAGGTTATCGGACCCGACCAGCAGCTTGACGTGAGAAGTGATGAACTTGAACGCCTGGCGCTTGTGGAACTCATCCGCCTTCTTCGCGGGCGCAGTCTTCGGGACCTCCCAAAGCTTGTCAATCGCAGTGTCGATCCCCAATCTCGCTGGCAGGGGTCGCTCGCCGCCATTACTGACAGCGCCGATGAATCTAACGTCAAAGCTCGCCTCATCATCCGCATACTCTCTGAACTCCAGATCCGGAGGATTCGTCAAGAAGCGTCGATTTCTGCCGCCCAGCTTGCCGAGAATCCTCACAGCCGTGTGTGCGCCTTGATGACCCGTGCTGACAGTCTGGCCGTTCGCACCATTCATGCTGGCTCCAGTGATGCTGGCTGGTTTCAGCATCCGCCAAAGGCTGCCCATGATCTCTTCCATCCATGGCTGCATGATGGGGTCGAGGTAGTCGGCTGTGAGATTGTCGACGCAGAGTTCAAGAGTGCGGAGACCCTGTGCGGTAAGTTCGCTCGAGGAGCCGGCGCTGCGAACGTCGGTGGAAGAGCGGTCGTTAGAGTATGAGCGTTGACTGGGCACGTAAGATTGATCGCCAGATCGAAGAGCGACTGTGAGAGGTCGCATGAGGTAGGAGAGATGTGGTAGGAGGTGACTGAGTCGGGCGGGGACCGTAAGTGAGAGCTCGACGAACAGATCTCGCGTGCTGCCATCTGGTGCGGCGGCCAGTTGTGTATTGAGCACTTCGAGCAGCATCTCAAGGAGAGGCAGAATCTCTTTGTAAAGGTGTTCGAATCGGCCACCTCCTATGCTGCGAAACAACGACCTCAACAAGAGAAAGTAGTTCGTCGGCTCGGCTGCCGTGACGGATAGCTCGATCGATCTGGTGATCAGCTCGCGGACATGAGGAAGGAGCACATTCTCGTTATGTTGCGAGAACAGCGTCACCGCCATGAACGACAATTTGAACAGTCTCAATAGTACTGAGGTCTTGACACCATCGCTCTCACCAACCTCATCAAGCTTGCCCATGAGGAACTTCAGTAGCATCCCACAGAATGCCGAGCTGGTCGCCTCACTCGCAAGCAGGAATTGCGGAATGTGCAGCAAGGCAGAGTGCTTGAAGCTCTGCTCATACAAGAAATCGATGCCAGAAGGCGTGCCTGATGTGAAGATCTCGTAGAAGACAGCCGGATCCAGATGGTGAAAGATTGTTGCAAACGTCTCAAGCAGATCTTTCTCCTCCTTCGAGTTGGCAGTCGCTGACAGACTTGATGTCGCTTCAGGTGTAGCGTCCGCACCTTGATCGAGGGGAGCGTAATACTGGAAACACGTTGCACCCTCGCGGAAGAGCTTGAGAAGCACTTCAACTTCTTCCGCCTCGAAGCCGGACGACAACTCGCCCCAATGTGGTGGAGCATTTGCCGTATCGACTTCATCCTTAATTCGAGGTGGATTACTGTTGCGGAGTTGGTAGAAGAATTGCTTAAGTCCTTGTAGCAAGTTCTTGAAGAGGAACTTGTTCTCCGTGACGGGATCTGTCGCTCGATCTCTGGGATTCACAGCTTTGATGGGTGTGGCGCTGAAAATGTCAGTCTCGTCCCAATCAGGCTTGTTGTCCTTGTCGGCGAGATAATTGTCAGATAGAGGTGCGCCGTCTGTCGAGGATGCGACTTCTTGCTGCTGGCGGTAGAGTTTTACGGCATTGGGGTATGCACGATTCATGGCAGCGAACTTGTCGGCGATGCCGTTGAGCACGCTCATCATAAGGAATCGGGCATCCTTCTTCTCTTCAACCTTGGACATGCATTCGGCCATGTTAAGCAGAAGCTTCGCACTCATAGTCTGATAGCTTGTGCCTGGGACCTCGACACCATCATCTCCCGTGAGATGACCGACGTACACCTGAACGACCTTGGAGATCTGCTCAGCGTTCAATCGTTCCCTCACATGGTGGATGAGATCAGCCAGCATGGTGTACGCTAGCGGCCGTAATGTTATATCTGCCGTCAGCGAATCCCCCACCAGCGTCCGCGAGTCCAGCAAAGGCAGAATGACCGGTAAGAAGACGTCTCTGAAGTTGAAGTTGATGATGTGTCTTATCGCAACAAGAAGTTCCTTCCGTGTTGCGGTGTGACTCCGCGGAACGTCTCTCAGTAGCCGTACTGTGAGATGTGGCAGGATTGGGAGGAAGTCCGAAAGAGATTCTCGATACGCACGAAGGATGTAGGCCAGAAACGACATGGTCTTAACCTGGGCCGTGACCAGATCGCCAAATGCACTCGCTTGTCCTTTTGCTCTGATCTCTTTCGCCAGGCCAGTGAAGACTGTCCCATTCTGCTCGGCCTCCTCGTGTGCCTTCTTTTGTGGTCCAGCTTGTAGAAGTATGGCGTTCTTGATTCGAGGTGTGAATTGTCCGACGTTCTTGGGTGCAAGATGCTTGTGGGCCTGGAATATTGATACCACTATTATAGGACACTCAGCCACGACCTTGAAGCTGTGCATTCCCTTGATCAGTTGTCTTGTCGTTTGTGTTTCGGCAGCTGGGTCTGGCAGTAATGACTGCGACGCCGATGCTACCGGCGAACCAGGAGTTCCAGTATTACTCGGTGTGCCCGGTGCCGCAGTAGCAGGCATCGGTGTCTGCGACTCAAATGTGTCCTTCACGGTCTGGTCCATACTGTCGAAGATCTCCATGATGAGCTCCAAGAACGGCTGGGCCCTCTCCGCAACCCCAGAGGTCTTGGTGTGGTATCGACAAAAGTCCATGACAATCTTCAGACATAGCACCGAGTTGTCCTCATTCTCCACCTTGACCAATTCCAAGCACTTGTCCACAATCTTTGCCGCATATGGTTCCATCGCGCCGACATCCGCTGCCACGGGTAATCGATGGAAGATCTCGAGTGCACATTGTCGGATCTTTTGTTCAGGTGATGTGGAGGTGAACACAGGTGATTCACTGAGGATGTTCAGGAAAATGGGCACGAACTTTGCCAGAAAGGTGCCGTAGTTGGGCGATGAGCAGTAGAGATCCAGCGAGTCTCGAAGTTCCGTGAGTACATTGGCCTTGGTCTTGACATCCAGCGAAGCATCTTGCAGCTTGCCTTCAATCGTTTCCATCTGACGGTCCGCCATGGTTGTGACTTGTTGTGCTTGAGCCGGACTGGCTCTATTGGTCGAATGTCCTAGCGATGACTTGGTTGATTCATGGCAGTCAGGCGCTCATTTCTGGTCGAGTGGATGGGATGATGTGTTTGCCTCGAGGCTGGTGTAACAAGCTCGATGTCGGCGGGTGATACGTGTGGGCTTATTCGGTCGTTGATCGTGTGATGCCTTGCGGAAAGGTTCGTGCAGAGTGAGAGAAGACGCGCCAGATGGTCCTGTTCCGCAGTCTCGAGAAACAGCAGTGAGGATTATGGAATTAATGATCGATCGACTGAGTTATCAATCACTTTCCAATGCCGTTGCGGTGAATGTCGCGCAATTCGTGTCGTGGTAAAGGTCGGCAATGCTGTCGTCGTTCTCTCGCGAAGGTTGAAACAGCAGAGCGTGAAGCCGGTCGCTTCTCAGAAATCGGTAGACTGGGGCAGGCGACTGCCAAAGCACGCCGATCTTTGCCCAATCGAGGTCCCACGGAAGGAACGGTCCAGCCCATGCTTGCCGCAGCCATGGTTCTGTGCGGGGTAGGGATGGCTAAGCCAACGTAGG
>AFIR01000996.1:0-18632 GCA_000223685.2 Zymoseptoria pseudotritici STIR04_4.3.1
ACATTCCCTACAGAACCATCCCTACCCGGAATAGACATTCTAGACCTTGGGAAGGTGATTCAACGCGATGGCCTGTAATTATTCCGTCCACAGACTTGCACTTCAGCAGACCACCACTTGTGTACTTATATGCACCCTTCCGCCCCAGCGATTGCACGGGCATCGTCGCTCGAACAAATCTTTGACAAAGTCCTTTGCAAACGCACTCACAAGAAGAGAACCCATTTCTTCACGCCTCCTTGCGCATCAAAAATCTCACACCATGCTATCGAACATTGCCGTGGTTGGCTCGCTCTTCGCAGCAAAGACCGTTCACGCGTTTACTCCTCATCGCGACCATTACAGCAACTATGCGGTATGGAGAAGGACATTTCGGTCGGCAGAACGAATGTCCGTCTAACAATGTCCAGGGCGGTGCAAGCTACGACACCGACATCGTTGAAGCCAGCGTCGAGATCGTTCTTCCCAAGTGCTCGGTCGGCCTCCCGAAGTACGACTACGTGACATACACCAACAACGGCTGGGTCGGCATAAGTGCATTCACGGAGGATTCTGGCCTTCTGCAAACCGGAATATCGTGCTACGCTTCCGAGATCGACGGCAAGACAACGCTGTCGTACTCCACCTGGTCCGAGTGGGTGCCAAATGATCCCACCTACTACGAGGACTCGGACTACAAGGCCGGCGATGTGCTCACGGCCCGTGTAGTTGCCTACAACGAGTCAGCTGGAATGTCGTACATTCGCAACCACCGAACTGGCAAGGAGCATCGCACTCTTTATACCGATCAGCAGGTACCTTTGAGCTTGACCGATGCAGAATGGGTCGTGGAGTCCCGATTGCTCTTGACTGAAGCCGGGCCCTCCGGCCAGCGCAATGCTGGCTTCACCCCTTGGTCATTTAGCAATGCCACATACAAGAAGAAGGGTAAGCTTGAGCGTCTAGACGCATCGTCTTCATTCTGATCTTTCGAGTAGATGGTTCCACCCACCTCATGGGAGGCTCGGAGATATACAACTGTGTCCTCAACGGGACGCAGATTTTCACGGCCACATACGAAGGCCCAGGTTGCCTGCAAGTCAATGACACCACGCCGGCCGATTACAATCCCGGCAGTTGAGTGATGAAATAGGTTGCAGAGATTCGCGACCGCAGCCGGATGCTTGACCTTCGATCAAGGCGAAGCGTTCTGCATCGATCTCTCCGAAGATTGTTCGATCGACCAGCAAGGAATGACGATCGCAAGCTCACGACTTTGGTGTAGTGAAGCAACACAGCAGCACGATTCCAAGAGCTCGAACAGTGTATTCTGGAATGAAAGCGAACCAACAATAAAACGCAACAAATCGAGATACATCCATCCCTCCGCTCCCAGTCGGTCTCTCTCGCTTTCCTTCTTTCTCCGTCGACCTTCCTCCTTGTCCTCCGCTCCCGTCTTCTCCAACCAAGATCCCGCACAATCGATCCTGCCTGAGCCGATCTGCCGTGGTCGATCTGTTGTAGTGCCGCCGGCCTGAGAATCATTGCTGTGCATGAATTACGGTGGGCAATTCGGAGACGAGAAGAACTGTTGCAAGAAATCTTGTATTAGCACGGCTGCGAGTGGTCACCATTTGAGATCGAGGGCTCTCACGTTGCATGGTTCATCTTTGGTTGTCTCCAGGCCCGCCTCCGAAACTGGCATGGCGGCCCCCATGACGACCAGCGACGCGATGACCTTGAGGTAGGTAGCGATATTCATCTTGCCTTGTCGTAGACGTTCCGTGCCTTGTGGAACGAATTTGAAGTGGCAGATCTTGGTGTAGGTATCTCGGACGCTTGATTTGTTCGAGCGTGAGCGATGGTGTTGAGGGTCAGAAGAAAGTGGCACAGAGGCTTGAAGGTTGCTGATCAACGGGAGACGAACGACGGCCTCCGGTGACCTGACCAGGCTACCGAGAGGCTCTTCAACATCAGGCGGGGTGAGGAATGCTGAGATTCGTCGTGCGACTCTCATCACCTCATCACTTCATCGGTCAATCACCGATCTCATCAATACGACCTGACGCTTGCAGAACTAGGACACTACCCAGCAAGGACCAGATTGGCATTGTCACCATCGCAGGTACCGTGCCACGTGCAAAGGTTGAAGCCTCTGAATGTGAAAAGTCAGCGTGCATGTCTGTTGAAGGCCGAGGGTACTCGCGATGTAGTATCAAGCGGAAAGTACGGTCACAACACGTCCAGACTTCCCATCGCATGTGTGCATCGTCAGCACTTCTCGTTGACGCTCAGTGGCCTTACTGATGAGTTCACTGATCAGATGGTACGACTGACCACTGAGCGTTAGCACCTTTCGATTGGTCCCTCTTTTTCATGGTCGGGCATTAGTCCAGACTCCAGACCAATATCCCTGCGAACGGGCGTTCGTAACCCCATGCTCAAAGCCTCAATCCAACGCCGATCACATCCCCGTGCCGACACGTGGACCAATCCGTTCCGGGGCGTCCGGCAGATGTGATGCTTGTTCCAGTGCGATCATGCGGTACAAATATCCTCTCGACGAGCTCGGTGACCGTGTCCTGATCGTAGAACTGCGGACCAAAAATGTCAAGCAACCGGGAGACGATACAGAACCATCCGGACCGATGCAGATCTCAGAGGTCGTCGATGCCTGATGAGCGCCGATTGAGTGGTCGACGTAGGTTCTAATCACCACTTCCCGGGTGCAGTCCAGACTCCACAGGTCATGCGACCTCTTTTCACATTGTCCGCTCATTTTCGCAGGACTCACGCATTCGAGCTTGTTGGTGAGTTTGCTGTCTGCCGCCTCCATATCAGTCCTTCATTGCAATAGATGTGGCCCTTTAGACCCGGCATGGAGTCCGGGTATACAGGTAGTTCTAGCAAGGAACATGAGAGGAGGAAGTCCAATGCTGTCTGGAAATCTTCAACGCCACTTCGTGTGCGGTATAGGAGCGCGCCAGTCCCCTTCCATCCAGCACTGCGCTGCTTGTTCAAATACACACCACGGCTGGCTGATCTGCGCTCCAACATTCCAAAAGGGCGATGAAATTGATGGAAGTCAAGCTCGTACAACTTGACGTACGAGAAACAGAGTCGTCGCCCCTCATTTCTGCTGACTAAATCGGTGGCCGAGCTAGACCGAGGCTCGGCTCTCTCTGCGATGTCAACTCCACCTTTGATCCGACTTCATTTGGTCTTTAAGTGTATGCCTCGTGTTGAACCATTTCCAGAGTGATCATCTCCTCCGCAGCTCGGAATTGTCGCAAAGCAAGATAGCGAAGCATTGGAGCCGTTGTATCTAGCAGCCTGAAGCCCACACCTCACTCAAGACGAACGTCCCGATCATCAAATATTGATCAGGATCGAAGGCATCACTCAGAAGACACATTCCATAAGCATGACACAACAACGACAAAAGGCAGGGATGCCTCAAGGAATCCCGGAAACAGCTCCCAAAACTCCCACAAACACATTTGGCAATCCCGCTCCATGGAGCGAGCCGGCCTGGTCTCAAGGAGTGGCAAGTCCATATTACAACGACTCGCATCGTCAACTGCGGAACACCATCCGCAAGTACATCAACACGAACATCATTCCCGAACATCTGGCTTGGGAAGAGAAGGGCGAGGCGCCACGGTCTGTCCAACTCGACTGGGCCAAGTCCGGCTTTGCCTTCTCCGATGTGCCTATGAAATACCGACCAGAGGGCATCCCATATCCGGCTGGCATTCCTCTTGACAAGCTTGACGTGTTCCATCTACTCGTCCAGACGGATGAGACGTCAAGAGTGGAAGGTGGCGTGATGTCAGGATTGGGAGGCGGATCAGTAATCGGTATCCCTCCGGTCATCCACCACGGGACGGATGAGCAGAAGAGGAAGTGGTTGCCTGGTCTATTCAGCTGGAAGACGAGCTTCTGTCTGGGCATCACTGAGCCGAGCGGAGGTTCCGACGTCGCGAATATCCAGACCACGGCGACCAAGACTAAAGATGGAAAGTTCTACGTTATCAACGGATACAAGAAGTGGATCACTGGCGCACCCTGGGCCACACACATGACGACTGCGGTCCGGACTGGTGGTAAAGGCATGGGAGGCATCTCCGTCGTGGTGGTTCCGCTGGACTCCAAGGGCGTCAGTCTCCGCCGGATCCCGAATAGCGGCCAGCACGCAGGCGGTGCCTCTCTGGTCGAGCTGGATGACGTTCACGTCCCAGTGGAGAACCTGCTCGGAAAGGAGAACCAAGGCTTCAAGGTCATCATGGTGAACTTCAACCGCGAGCGCTTCATCATGTCGGTCTCCTCCAACCGCAAAGCACGGACCTGTCTCGCCGTGGCTTTCGACTACGCCAACAAGCGCGAGACATTCGGCAAGCCCTTGATCGCCAATCAAATCATCGCCGCGAAGTTCGCCACCATTGCACGATACGTCGAGTCGCATTGGGCATGGTTGGAGCAAATCGCATACGCTGTGCAGCAGTCGCCGCTCGGGTTCCAGGATCCGGACGTCGCGGGTAGGATTGCATTGGCCAAGGTACAGGCGGGCAGGATTCAGGAACTGGCGAATCGTGAGGCACAGCAGGTCTTGGGCGGAGCTGGATATCAGAGAGGAGGACCAGGTGCGGTGGTGGAGCAAATGAGTCGAGATCTGAGGATGATGGTCGTTGGAGGAGGGTCAGAGGAGATCATTGCGGACTTGGCGGTCCGTCAGGAGACGATCCAGGCGAAGAAGAGAGGGTGGAAGTTGTGAGCTCGGGAGAGACTGGGTGTTTGATCAAATGGGTTCGGCATAGCGCAGCTTGCAGGAAGTCTGAGTCGTGCTGTTCAATTGGCCCTTCCTAGAGGAAACGATCAAAATTGATCATAATTGACGTCGGAACTTGAATGGCAGTCGAGGAGCTTTATCCTGGACGAAGGTGTTAGTGCCTGAGGCAGACTATATGCTTAGTCACGTCCGCTTTCTTCCAGACGGGAAATTAGAGCCACAAAGAGTGCATCAAGCTGTAAGCGACATCATCGAACGACGTCCCAGATCCAGCCTGATGCATACTGCGTGGGAACCTCCAGGCAAGTACATGCCTGACGAGACGCGATTGTGCAAAGCTGAATTCTGTCCTCAAGCTGTCCTGCGAAGTTGATCGAGCTCCTGAAAAACGCGCCACAACGCCGGTAAGCGAGCCGCCTGTACATGAAAGCACAAGCCCGATGAGGAATTGCAATTGTTGAAACCGGCAAGGACCGAGTTCATGCAGCTGTGCGGTCCGGCTGCACCTGTTGAGTGTGTGTACTTACATTTGGTAACCTCACGCCATCAGCATGCACACTGACGATGTGGAGGTAAGCTTTCTCACCCACAGAGCGTTGATCGTGATAACGGGCCTGTCCTGGCACGCCATGTGGCCATGCCAAACGGTGTCTCAAAACGTTCTCAAGCAGAACGGTGCACGATGGCAACGGCTCTTAGACATGCGGAGGTCGTTGGGCTTTTGAGGCTGAGACAACGTGCATGCTTCGATGCTGTCCTCGTCGGAGGATTGAAAGTCGGGACACTTTCGGAGCTTGGAGCCAGCACCACGATTCGTATTTCTCCGGTCTCACTGCGAGGCGGGGAGGCGACTCATCCTCGACGAGGGTCTGAGACATTTTTCTCATGGTCCGCTAGCAGGGCGACGGGCTGATATATCTCTGAGGGACTATCACGATCTCATGGGCTGAAAGAGCTGTCTTGCCCTCAAGCAGAGCTCTTGCAGGCGATCCCTCCGAGGCCGAGCCGCCTTTGGTGCGAGCAGAAAGAATTCCATCAAGCTTCCACGCTTCGCTCCAGATCCAGTCCCGACTAGCACGTGTAGCCGATGCCGAAAGAAGCACATGCACGCAGGCGGGCCCGATCTGGCATGTACACTACACGAATATGTACTCGCAACATATTCGATCGCGATCGCAGAGCTCGAATTAGGCAAACAAAGCTCTGCCAGGCGGAGGTTAAGGTTCGCTATCAAGTGTCCGGCTTCCAGCGGACCGGTGCACAACCGTCAAAATTCCCGTCTTTTTGGCCCCATGTCCGCTTTGGGAATTGGACTGGAGGAACCTTCGCTGGTGAGAAAAGCCATCGATGAGGGTTTCCCTGAACCAGTTCGGACAATTCTACAGCTCTACTACGATGGACCCCTGCTATGCCCATGGCGACAGCAATCGCACGGCGAGCAGCTTCTCTATTGCGAATGCAACCCGGAGAAGTCCATGAAGGCAACGGCGAACTTTGTGTAAGCCGTTCACGACTCGTCACTTGGCCAGCGCATGAAAGGCTTGCTGTGCTGTACAGCGCCTTGCTCGATCCTCAATGGATTTGGATTTGAACTAGGCGTTCACCGCTCGGCTCCGAGACCGAAAATCGTGTACCCATGCCACGAACTATCCGAGTACCCAAGTACCCGGTAAGAATGTCCCTCGACAGAACGCCGTGAGAAGTCTCACTGCCACATGGTCTGCAGCGCGGACGCTCGGGGATTGATCTTCCACATCACGTTCCAAGATGAACATTATTATTGCTCTGCAATTTGCTGTGCATGAATCGAGAGATGAGCGCGCCATGCTTTGGCACATGAAGGCCAGGATTGTCGTTTTGCTGAAGCCCTACGCAGGATCGAGGCCAGATCTAACGGTGCTGTTGCAGATCGGACGATACGCAGCAGCGACGAAACAGTGTAGAAAGGAGGACGGAAAGCCCACCGACGTTCACGAGTCATCAGCTGGGCCTGTGTGCACCAACGCATTTTGGAGTGTATTGTCTCGATTGGGTTAGGGTCAAGCCCACATGCAAGGACGGGAATCGGACTTCCCAACATCACAACGATTGGCTCGCTTAACCCTCCGCAGCCTCCCGCCGCCTCCCGCAACATGCAGAGTTCAGACTACACGTCTCCATCTGCGAAGCTCAAACTCCACATCCTTCATCCACCTATGCTTGGACAGTAGATTTCATGATATCGCTGCAGGAGGTATACGTCGTCGGCGCCAGCACTATTGAAGTTCCTTCGCTTCAGCATGCCGCCGGATCCATCATTCGCCGCCTGGCGCGTCCGGACTCTGGGCTGTATCTTCAATCGGCTGAACTCCTTTCTCCAAAAGCGGTGGGACCTTGGAGATGAGCGCTTCTGGTTCCTGAACTAAGTCCTGACGAAGGCGAATTCCACCATTCTAGACGATGCCGACCTCCGACTAAACTCTCCTGAGTCTTCAGCGCTACGACTTTGCGCTGACTCCAGCCAGTACGCTCCGCAGGTCTGGCACGAGCCTTGCCTCGTGTCGCTCCAATCTACGCAGCGCGAACACAGGAGTCATTGCCAATTCAGCTGCACGCCTGGTCTGGAATGCTCAGGCCTCTGAGCAGACATCGCTGCGGTCATTTTCGCACGATGTTGAATTCGCCAAGAAGCTTCCGCATCGCGTCTGCCCCCAAAGCAGTTCGGTCCAGCCATATACCGCCCAACCGATCCTCGAAGCCAAGCTCCGCACCATATGCTAGGCCCGCTTCCCAATGTGGTATCTGCAGTCTAGCTCAGCAACCAGTCGGGAACCCTTGCGGCAACGCTATCTGCAATACTGCATGAGCATTGAGGCTCTAGGTGGATATCCCGCTGATAGTCCCGAAAAGCTTCGCCTCATCCGACGTCTTACGCAGGTAAGCGCCACGTGCAAGATTATCTCTTGTCATATCGATCCTGTCATCCTATCTCCATGCGGCAAGAGTCGTGCGCGGGCTCTAGAACCAGCTATCCGCAAGCGTATGCTCTGTCACCTCGTTGGGAAGATGTACCTGGCCCAAGCACCTGCATTCTTTGGGAACTCTTCGCGAAGGATACCATCAGATCTCATGCATGGCGCTTGCGCAACGATCGGCGAGAGTGGAGAGCTATCTGCCAGGTCTCCAGAGCTTTTACCATGTAGGTCGCGTCGCCCGCATTTTTTTGGTTTCATCATTGTTTGTTCATTGTTTGTTTAGTCGCGACAGCTACAGTTCGAGTTCCTCTCGACAGAGCTGACAGGCGTTCGTCGCCCAGGTGCTCACTAATATCAAGTTGTGGACATTCACTCGCTATGATGTTCGCACAACGGGTCATTGCGGTCTTTTTGATCCTGCTCGGGGTCGTTCCTGCCTACAGATATGATCCGGAGTACACCGAGTACAACCTGAATCAGAATCAGTTCACCGAGAACCCACTGGAGTACTGGGGACACTGGCACGAGGATGCAGCCGATTACACACCTTCGCCGGAGAACTGGCGAATGCCGTTCTACACCCTCTTCCTCGATCGATTCGTCAATGGAGATCCATACAACGATGAGATCAACGGCACAGCTTTTGAAAGAGATCCGAATTCCAACCAGATGCGCCACGGCGGAGATCTTCAAGGCCTGTAAGTACATGAAAGAGCTGAAAGCTGCACAAGCATCGCGAAGAACATGCTAGCTGCTGGCAGTGAATTGACCGTGTTTGCAACATACTAATGGATAAATAGAATTGACACTCTTGACTACCTTTCCGGGATGGGCATCAAAGTGAGCTCAGCCGTTGGCAGCTGTTTGCAACTGTAACGTCAACTAAACTTTTTTCAGGCATTGTACATTGCAGGCTCGCCATTTATGAACCAACCTTGGGGCTACGATCAATACTCTCCCATCGATCTGACTCTTCTCGAACCGCATTTCGGTACGCTCGAAACATGGCGTCGAGCCGTTATGGAAATTCACAAGCGAGGTAAGCAATCCATTCAATCCGCTACACAAAAGCTTTCAAGAACACTCTTAACAATATTCACCGCACTAGGCATGCGAGTGGTCCTCGACAACACCATTGCTACGCTCGGCGATCTCATCGGTTTCGAAGGCTATTTGAACACCTCCACCCCATTCACCGTGAAAGAGCATCGTGCGCAGTGGAAGACGGACCGCAGATATTTGGACTTCGACTTTGGCAACACCTACAACGAGACCTGCACTTACCCACGTTTCTGGAACGAGACCGGCTATCCGATTGATCAGCCCATTCGCGACCAACTGGTCGGTTGCTACGATTCTGACTTCGATCAATATGGTGACACCGAAGCTTTCGGGGTCTACCCTGACTGGCGTCGTCAGATCACCAAGTTCGCTGTGAGTGGTCTAGGTCCAATGCCTGGGTATATGCGCTGACAAGCAACTTGTACAGTCCGTCCAAGATCGTCTCCGAGAATGGCACCCACCGGTCCGCGCGAAGCTCGAGAACTTCTACTGCATGCTGATTGCTCAATTGGACATTGACGGTTTCCGCTACGATAAAGCTACCCAGGGCACTCCGGATGCGATCGCCGCCATGAGCGCATCTTTCAGAGAATGCGCCAGGAGGCATGGAAAGCAGAACTTTGTGAGTGTGCTACAAATCTGGAACTTGCAGTTCTGAGCTGACTTGTGGGACAGTACATCACTGGTGAAATCACCGGCGGCAACACGTTCGCCAGCATCTACGTTGGACGTGGTCGTCAACCGGATCAGTTGCCCGAGAACCTCACTCAAGCGGTTACCCTCAAGCACAACTCCTCGCACCAATATTTCCTCCGAGCGGAACAGGAAAGCGCCATGGACTCGGGTGCCTTCCATTATACCGTAAGTTCTTGTCTCGTTTCATCTGGCCAATGGAGCACATTGGCTAACTTTGGATAGATCTATCGCACACTCACTCGATTCCTGGGCATGGACGGTAACCTCGAAGCCGGTTACGATGCTCCGCGCAACTGGGTCGACATGTGGAACACCTTACTTCTCACCAACGACATGACCAACGCCAACACCGGAGACTTCGACCCGCGTCACATGTACGGCGTAACGAACCAAGATGTCTTCCGCTGGCCAGCCATTCGTCAAGGTCTCCATCGCCAGATCGTCGGCCACTTCATCACCACTCTACTTATGCCGGGTATCCCGAAACTCCTCTGGGGTGAAGAGCAAGCATTTTACGTATTGGACAGCACCAACTCAAACTACATGTTTGGCAGACAGCCTTTGTCTGCGGCAACAGCTTGGCAAACTCACGGATGCTACGGGTTGGACTCCACACAATACTATCAGATGCCTCTCGAGGCGGCCAGAAATGGCTGCAACGATGACACTGTCAGTCAAGATCACCGCGATCCATCTGCGCCGGTCCGCAATATCCTGCGCCGAATGTATCACCTTCGCGAAGTGTACCCCGTCTTAAACGATGGATTCTTCCTGCAACAATTGTCCAACATGACCGAGGGCATGGTCTACAGAGGTTCCAGTGGAGTCGTTACTGACACTGGCTTGTGGTCTGTCATGCGCTCGACATTCGTGGGTGTTCAGGATCTGAACAAGAATACCCAAGCAAATACCACGGTCACCACGACCAGCGATGAAACCAGCGAGGACGCTATCGATGTAATGGTTGATGCCCTTGGAGGAAACGCAACAGTTGCGACTAGCAAAGGAAACACAACCATCTCTACAAGCGGAGAAAACACTACGATCACGACCACGGACAACACCACAGACTCGGCGATTGCCAACAAGAACGCTAACTTGCCAATCTGGCTCATCTTCACGAACCTGAACGAGACCAAGCGCTTCGAGTTCAACTGCAGCGACAACGCCACCGATCTGAACACGACTGCCTTGATCTCTCCATACCCGGCCGGCACGAAGATCAAGAACCTGTTTCATCCTTACGACGAGCACACTCTGATCAACTCCACCCAGACTCTTTATATCAGCAATTCGACCGAGCCAAACGGATGCCTTCGCGAACTCGAGGTGCCAGCCTTTGGATTCGCGGCATACGTCCCCGCCAGCGACTGGGTTGGTCCAGAACCGGTGATCACCAAATTCTCTCCCGGTCACGATGCGTCAATACTGTCCACACGTGACAAGCGAGTGGAGGTCCAGCTTGCATTTTCCCAGTCCATGGATTGCAACAATGTGACCCGAAGCATCACATTCGAATCCTCAACAGAAAATGGCGATATCCGACCCACGGTTGATCGGGATACCATCAAGTGCGGTGCCATCGCCAATCCGGAGAACTCAACTCTGGTTGCGGGCATTCCGTCTGCCTGGTTCTGGTCGGCAAAACTGAGGAATGTTGAGGACGGCGTTCATCGTCTCACAGTTCCCGTCGTCAAGACTCTGAGCGGAAGCCAGTTGACCAAGTCAAGAGACCACTTCCTCATTCGTGTGGGTCAGCTCAACAACCCAATCGTTTTCACCCGAACTGCCAACTACTCTTCAACACTGCTTGTACAGGCCTCCGATGACAAGCTCATGCTCAACCATTCGGCGGCTGGCGCGGATCTTTTCAGGTATTCGACCAACTTTGGAACTAGCTTCTCGGACTGGACGCCATACACCGGAGGTATGACCGAGGTCGAGAAGCAACCCTGGTCGGGAACGAAGAAGCAGGCTTGGAAGGGCGAGCACGTCCGTGTTGAGTACTTCAGCCGCTTCCGTGGCTCGAGCGACCACGTTCAGCAGGCCGATCTTGACAGCAAGCCGCGAAGACTCCCGAATTTGTTCTTGAACGGACCGTACAACTCATATGGATACGACGCGGGACTTGACAACACCTTCAAATTGTCGAAAGACGGCGAGTGGAGCATTCCCTGGATGACCGAGTGGAGTGCCTCTGGCTCTGTCGCCCAGCTCAATGTCTGGGGCATGAACCCTGATGGTCAACCCGATCAGACAATTGTCCTGGGAGATATCGACGGAGACTCGGTCCTCGACCGTCTGCCGCCGTCCTCGCTGGCTAAGCTGGTGCTCAACATCACGATGCCGCCGCCCAAGCCACATCTTGCGTGGAAGATCGCCGTGAACGACGGGAACATGCGCTTCGCGCTCATACCAACGGGCAACATGTGGCATCAGCTCACTCTTTACGTTCTCCTCTGGACCGTACCGTTAATCACTGCTGCGCTGTCCGCTTGGGTCTTCGTCCTCGGTTTCTACAAGGTCAAATTCAACAAGATTGGCGCTACTGAAAAGATCCGCAGCGTTCTTCCGGTCGCGATCAGAAAACCGCTCCAAAAGCTGTTCCACCGTAGAACGCCTTCAGGAGAGCGATTCCTACAAGAGGTCGCCAAACCGAGTCTCGAGAACTCTCTAGAGAACCAGCGGACTGTCCTAATCGCTACCATGGAGTACAACATTGACGACTGGAACATCAAGATCAAGATCGGTGGACTCGGAGTCATGTCTCAACTCATGGGCAACAATGTTCCAAATCTTATCTGGGTTGTGCCGTGCGTTGGTGGCATCGACTATCCGATCGACGAAGAGGCACCACCCATGAATGTTACCATTCTCGGCTCCACTTACACTGTCAACGTCCAATACCACACCGTGAAGAACATCACCTACGTCCTCTTGGATGCGCCAGTCTTCAGGAAGCAGACGAAGGCTGAGCCATACCCCGCCCGTATGGACGACATGGAGTCTGCGATCTACTACAGCGCCTGGAACCAATGTATCGCGCAGGCCATTCAGCGCTTCCCGGAGGTCGACATCTACCATATCAACGATTACCATGGCACGGTCGCTCCTTTGTATCTTCTGCCGAGAACGATCCCGGTCTGTCTATCGCTTCACAATGCCGAATTTCAAGGTCTGTGGCCGATGCGGAAATCTGCCGAGAAGGAGGAAATCTGCATGGTGTTCAACTTGCCCGTTGATACTGTGACGAAATATGTTCAGGTATTTTTCAAAATCCCCAGACTGGCTTTGCTTTTTGCTAACTTTAGAAACTAGTTTGGACAAGTTTTCAACTTACTGCACGCCGGTGCATCGCTATTGCGATTGCATCAAGAAGGTTTCGGTGCGGTCGGTGTGTCAACAAAGTACGGAAAAAGGTCACATGCTCGCTACTCCATCTTCTGGGGGCTCGGCGAAGTCAAGGCTCTGCAAAACCCCGACCCGTCAGATCTCGGAGCCATCGAAGAGCCCAGCGACACTCCTGCGGACATCATCATTGACGACGAGTGGGAGCAGAGTCGACTTCAGCTCCGGGTCGAGGCACAGGAATGGGCCGGCCTCGAGATCAACCCGAACGCTGAGCTCTTCGTCTTTGTGGGCCGCTGGAGTATGCAGAAGGGTGTTGATCTCATCGCAGATGCGTTCCCTAGCATCCTGGAGAAGAACCCGAACGTACAGCTCATTACCATCGGTCCGGTAATCGATCTCTACGGAAAGTTCGCTGCTCTAAAACTGGACAAGCTGATGGAGAAGTATCCTGGGCGGGTCTGCTCCAAGCCTGTCTTTACACAATTACCACCTTGCGTTTTCACTGGCGCAGAGTTTGCCCTCATTCCGTCGAGAGACGAACCTTTTGGCCTCGTTGCCGTCGAGTTCGGAAGAAAGGGTGCTCTCGGTGTCGGTGCTCGAGTCGGTGGACTGGGACAGATGCCTGGATGGTGGTTCACCGTCGAGAGTACTTCGACTTCGCACATGCTCAATCAGTTCAAAGGCGCCATTCGCGAGGCCATGGCTTCGTCGTTCGAGACACGAGCGAAGATGCGCGCAATTTCGGCCAAGCAGCGATTCCCGGTCGCGCAATGGCGCAAAGAACTCGACGAGCTTCAGTCGAAAGCTATTAGGATGCACGACAAGATCCGCAACAGGAAGTCGATGGGCTCGTCATCGACGGCGTCGACGCTGGTACCATCGGAGCCCTCCTTACCATCAGAGGCATCGTTGTCTTCCGAAACCAGCCTTAGCCCGCCGGCGAGTGCTGCAGCTTCGCGACGCCAATCCTTCGACTTCGAATTTCAGACCGCTTCTGAAGAAGATGGCTTGGCTATGTCAAGAAGGTCGAGACGGTATTCTTCCACTTCTCAGGTCTCCTCGCTTGAGGTCTTCGATGAGGACGACGTTCGCGGACATCCTGGTGGAGACATTGTTCCAGATCTGCCGCCAATGCCCGCTCCAGCACGCTACTCGACCTCCAATATGAGCAGGCTGAGTCCCCTTCCGCGTACTGAGAGCAGTCGGCGTATCTCTCGTCTACCTACCGAGCTCTCCATGGAAAAAGTCGTCGGTGAGAAGACTGATTACAATCTGCAAGAAGTCGATCCTTTCTTCACCGACAGCAATGGCACCTTCTTCAAGAAGTTCGAGAAGATGCTGGAAAACCTCAACGGCAAGAACTCGGAGACTTCCAACTGCATTGAAGAGTATCTTCTCAAGTCAGAGAAAGATTGGGCTTCCAACGTTCGCAACGCCAGACTGGGAAGGAACAAGAGCGAAACCGACCTGTCGATCTGGAAGAAACGTACAGTCTCTGTCAATGTGTCTCCTGTAGTCACGGAGCTCTTTGACTCGGATTCGGATTTGGAAATGAACGGGTCGCCCCTTCCTACCAACGGCGAGTACCAGCTCGCGCCCGGTTACACTCCCCCACGAGGCCTCCGCAACTGGATGCAGATCCGCCTTGGAACTTGGCCTTTGTACAGCTTCTTGCTCGCACTTGCGCAAGTGATCAGTGCTAATTCCTATCAAATTACCCTCCTAACCGGAGAGGTGGGTCAGCCAGCAGGAAAACTCTACGCCATCGCCTCCATCTACCTGGCCACCTCCATCGGCTGGTGGATTATGTATCGACGTCTCTCTTCCCACTACGCCCTGTCACTACCCTTCTTGTTCTATGGTCTGGCATTCTTTTTCATTGGCGTCGCGCACTACGCCGACTACCACGGAGCCAATTGGATCCAGAACGTCGGAACAGGATGCTACGCTGTTGCATCCAGTTCCGGCTCGCTGTACTTCGCTCTCAACTTTGGCGATGATGCTGGTGGAAGAGTGCACAACTGGGTGTTCCGTGCTTGCATGATTCAAGGAACACAGCAAGTCTGGGTCGTGGCACTCTGGTACTGGGGACGAGTCATCACTCACCAGTCTACTCTGGGCCACGTTACAAGCGTTGGCGATGGCTTCGCAGGAACCTGGAAGATCACCGCCGTCGCGTTACCTATCGCCGCGCTTCTCTGGGCCATCGGACTCATCCTATACTTCGGCCTACCGGCATACTACCGACAAAGCCCAGGTGATACGCCCGCTTTCTACTCATCCATCATCCGGAGGAAGGTCGTTATCATGTTCGGTGTTATGGTCGTGGTTCAAAACTTCTTCATGAGTGCACCTTACGGCCGAAACTGGACATTCCTGTTCAGCAGCAGCCACGTCCCCAACTGGCAGATCTTTCTCTTGGCCATGGGATTCTTCATCGGCGTTTGGGGCATATCTCTCTGGATTCTTGGCTACTACTCCCGAGCGCATACGTGGTTGATGCCTGTCTTCGCCATTGGACTGGGTGCGCCGCGCTTCGTGCAGATCTGGTGGGGAACCAGTGGGCTGGGGTTGTGGTTACCCTGGGCCGGCGGAACATTCATATCGAGTGTCTTCGCTTCGAGATCATTGTGGCTGTGGCTCGGAGTTTTGGATTCACTGCAAGGCGTTGGTCTCGGTATGATCCTCCTGAGTACGCTGACTCGCTCGCACGTTGCCTTCACAGTCACAGGCTGTCAAGTCATCGGTGCCGCAGTGACGATTCTGGCACGAGCGGTAGCACCGAACAGAATTGGACCGGGACTCATCTCGCCGGATATCAGCGGTGGTCTTGAGGCGATTCTCCAACCCTGGTTCTGGGTCGGTCTGATCTTACAATTGTTGCTTTGTGTGGGCTTCTTCAAGGTGTACAGGAAGGAGCAGCTGCAAAAGCCTTGATAGATTTTCTTTTTGTTTGGGAGCGTCTGCTAGAGAGCAAGGTGTTCGGAGTGATTCACTTGATTGGGAGGATACCATATAGACTATTGCTTTTGGACTCATGATTAGCATACTACACGATAGACTAATTAATCTCTTGTCAACCAAACCAAGTTGTCTACACTGCAACTTATCAATCCGCATCAAGTTCCGGTACTGCAATCTGTCAGTCCCGTACACTTACCTATGTTGCGAAAACTATCGTCAAGTGTGCTGGTCTGAGGACTCGTCCGTCATGATATCCGGCAACTCAACAGCCATGGTAAATCATCTAAACTGGGTCTTACCCGTCCCGTCATCCTGCCCCTACTAGTAAGATACGTGCCCCTTTCCTTGCGCTGATTTCTCGGCCCTCGAGCATAGGAGCACATGCCCTCAATAGCCGGTCATGCCCCTTTGACTGTGTAGATATCCTGCCCAAGGCGGATACAAGAACCGGCGATTGAGCTATTCGGAGAGTTGCATTTGATCAAGCAAATCATCCATATCGAACCTCACCAGCATCTTCCCGGAACCAGTCTTCATTCGCCCGCGCTTCCTCCGCTGATGCATAGTTGATGATCGTGCTTTTCGTTGTGGTGTAAGCATGGTAAGCATCTGCGATGTAGTGCTGTCAGTCTCAGTCAAATCCAAATGAACAACGGTCATCTCACCAATGCCGTTCTCACTTCCAACGCCCGAACTCCCGATTCCGCCCCAAGGACTGCTTGGATCGTTGCGGTGATGTGTGTTGACTTTAGAACCGTAATCAGCATGCAAGTTTGGGATGGCAGCGGTTCGTACATACCCCAGCAGATCCCCGACTCAATGCCCTCTGACAATCGATACGCTTGTGACAAATCCTTCGTCCATATTCCGGCTCCCAGTCCAAATTCGCTGTCGTTTGCAAGCATCAAGGCTTGTTCTTCGGTCTCGTACTGAGTGACAACGAGCACTGGGCCGAAGGCCTCCTCCCTCCAGATTCGAAAGCTCGTGACATCCGATTCATCGCTGCTTGCAAGAACCGTAGGCTGATAGAAATATCCTTTGTCCAGGTCAAAACCGTCGAGTGGCGAGCTTCCAGTCATGCGATTTCCTCCTACAACGACTCTGGCTCCACTGTGCTTGGCATCATTCACCAGTGCTTCCATGCCGGCCAACTGCTTCGCGGAGATCAGACCGCCCATCATCGATGCCGGATTTGTGGGTGCTCCTATTCTGTGTTCGATTGACTTTGTTTTCGTCGCAAGTCTGGAAAGGAAGTCGTCGTAAATGGACTCCTCGACAACGATCCTCGTTGCTGCTATGCATGTCTGCCCGCTTGCAATGAAAGCTGCAAATGCAACGCCATTGACTGCAAGCTCGATGTCCGCTTCTTTAGTCACGATTACCGGAGCTTTACCTCCCAGCTCTGCCGTGAAAGCAGCGAGATTCCCTCCTGCTATCGCGCCAATCGCTCGACCAGCTGGCGTGCCACCTGTGACATCAACGCTCTTCACTAACGGATGCGAGACGAGAGTTTTGCCAGTCGTTGCGCCATATCCCGGTAGCACCGAAAAGACACCATCCGGCAGCCCGGCATCTTTCATGATCTTCCCAAGCAGCAACGATGTAAGCGGAGTCAGTTCCGATGGCTTGAGAATGACCGAATTACCCGCTGCGAGTGCTGGGGCAATCTTCTTCACGGCAATCAACAGCGGGTGATTGAACGGCGTGATCTGCACAACCACGCCCAGCGGCTTTCGGTCGATCCAGTTGTGCAGCTTTCCAGTCGTGGGCAGGACTGCACGTTCTTCGGTGCGGATCAGAGCTGCGTAGTACTTGAACCATTTCAAGAGCGATGGGACTTGAGCATTCATCTCTCGGATCACACGGCCGGTCTGCTGGACTTCGAGGGCAATGAGAGCGGGTAGACGGGCCGAGAGATTGGATGCAATGGATTCCAGGACATCGGCTCGTTTGTGCCTGTCTGCACGAGACCAGATGCCGGATTTGAAGGTCCGATGGGCGAGTTGTACGGTATACTCGACATCCCAGAAAGAAGCGGCATGGCAACTGAGATTTGGCGGATCAGCTGAGCTCGGTCAGTATTGGAGCAGAGCAGGAGGATACTGACTGTGCGAAGACCTCGCCGGTCGCAGGATTCTCAACGGAGATTCTATTTCTGTCAGCCTGATCCCGATGTCACGATGGCATACATCCTCACAGCTCGTTGTCACTTCCCGTCTTGTCTTGTCCATCGATCCATAAGAAGTACGTCTTGGAGCTCATATTGTGCAGCTTCGGGGGTGCTATCTCGATGGCAGTCTTGGGGCAATCTGTCCAGCGCTCGTATACTGCAGCGATTCAGGGCATCAAGACGAATGTCCTGCCAATAGCCAGTCGATCGTGTGTCGACATGACAGTGAAGTCAAGATAAGGACGACCTATCTTCGCCGTTCGCCTAAAGTCCAGGCATCGCTGCGGGATTCCACATCACGATGCAGTATATCACAGCATGATTTTAGTTAGGCCCTAAGTGGCCAAGTGCCAAATTCCGGAAATTAAATTAGCGCATTTTCGCATTTCTGCATTAGCGCGGATTTCTCAGGATTTATTAGGATTCTAACGAGTAGATTTGTGTAAGTTTGTTACCTATTTATGCTCTTATTAGTGAAAGGCCTTATATTATAAACATAAGCGAGGTTGTAGATAGTATAGAGGGGAGGTTATACTATCCTTAAAGCGAAGTATTAAGTAGATACAGACGTAGCAGAGGTAGTGCAATAGTAGTAGATAGCTCGTTCGTCGCTCGTTCGTAGCTCGTTTATATAGTAACGCGACCTCTACGGCTATTAGATAGTATA
>AFIR01000995.1:0-11197 GCA_000223685.2 Zymoseptoria pseudotritici STIR04_4.3.1
TCATCCCCATCCTCCCCTCCCCCCTTTCCCCCCTCCAGCACCTCCACCCTCCTCTCCGCCCCCACCCCCTCAACCCGATACCCCCCATAACTCCCATAAACCCACCACGTCCCCCCCGTCATCCCCGCGGCAACAACCAAAAACGCGAAAATCGTCCAATTCCCCATCGCATACATCGGACCCGTGTCGCTCGGAAACAGAAACGGAGCCGTGATACCACCCGTATTGGCTAGGGCGATCATACCTCCCGTTGCGAGGGCTGTGGCTGTGGAGCCGGAGATGGTGGCTGTGCGGTGCGCGACGAAGGGCATCACCGCTGCGTTTGTACATGCTATCAGGCAGACGGCGAAGTAGCGCACACCCCAATTGTGGACGACCGCGAGGAGGAGGTAGCCTGTTCCCACGAGGCCCAAAGCGGCGAGAATATGTCGCGACCGCTCCTGCGTTCGGTCGGAGTGCACGCAATTCCCGACAATCACCACCAACGCCACTACATTCGGTGGGACGGTGAGTAATTGCGCTCGCCACCCACTAAACCCCAGACTCGCCACGATGGTCGGCGCGAAGTATCCAAACGCGTTGAGGGAGTTGGTCATGAGGAAGTACTGCGCCGCGTACAACCAGAACATTCCGTCGCAGAGGGTGTCCTTTGCGACTTTTGCGTCGAAGTGTTTGTCGTTCATGGAGGGAGCGTAGGGTCCGAGACGTTTGACGGCGAAGGCGCGTTCGGAGGGAGTCAGCCAGCGAGCGGTTTGCGGCCAGTCGGGGAGGTATTTGAATACCGCGATCCCGACGAGGACGGAGGGGATACCTTCGAGGATGAAGAGCCATTGCCAACCGGAGAGACCGGCGCGTCCGTTGAGGAAGGAGATGGCTGTTGCGAGTAGGCCGGAGAAGGCGCCGGCTACTGCGACGGAAGATGCGAAAATCGCCATGCGCGTCGCGCGTTCTTCGGGCGTATACCAGAAACAGAGATACATCATCACCCCCGGGAAGAAGCCCGCTTCAGCGAGACCGAGGAAGATGCGTACGGTGATGAGGCCGCCGTAGGTGCTCACGCCCGCGGTGCAGATGGTGACAATACCCCAGGAGACCATGATGCGGGCGATCCATTTCGACGGGGAGAAGAATTTCAGAGCGAGGTTGGAGGGGAATTCGGCGAGGACGTAGGGGACGAAGAAGAGGGACACGACGATGTTGTAGCGTTGGCCGGTGAGGGAGAGTTGGGTGAGGATGTTGGAGGTGGGGGTGTCGTTGTTGAGGGTGCGGGCGTTGCCTAGGTTTACGCGGTCGAGGTAGTCTGTGGGTTTGATGGGTTAGGGTGGTGTTGGGGGAGGGACGGGGTGGGTTGTTGGCGGACTCAAGAGGTAGCAGATGCAGATCCACGGGAGGATGCGGAGGTCCTGTTTGCGGACGATGCGGCGTTCTATGGCTTTGTCGCTGATGTCGACTGTGCTGAGGTCGGGCATGGGGAGGGAGGTACTGCGATCTTTGGGCACGACATATTTGGTCCAGAAATTCATGGTTGCTGTCCTCGCATTCCCAGGCGCAAGATGTCGATCGTTACAACAATCGTAAGTCTCTCCGGGCAGTCGGTTCTCTTATGTATCACCCTCACCATCTCGAGTCGACTTTCCGACTTCGGCATCATTCGAAGATGTTGAGCCATGGCAATCTCGGCCGGGTGTCGTAGAGATAGCGTTTGGCGTGTCCATTGGCAAGGTACCATGCCTGCTTTGACACACGGCATGAAAGGTCGTCTGCGGACTTGTCTACGCCGTTCATGCCTTATCGCGGAGCCAAGATGATCGTCGATAAGAAGTGCCGGGGCTTTGTGGAGTCAAGCGTTCGTGAGGTTCTTGGCTTTTTATGTCGGAAGCCGGTTGACTTCCAAGAACCAGGGCACTGGTTGGAAGTGTCAAGGGCTGTATTTATGCTGGATGGGTTAAGCAAGTCATGCCGCTTCATACAATTGCTTCCTTCGATCAGAAAGACCATTCGTCCAAGAGAATAGGACCAACACCTTCGGCACAATGTTCTACCGAGAAATGATCCGATGGTATCGCCGAGCAGGGTCTCTCCAAAACCACGTTGCTAGTGTGCGGCCGGCGAAGGAGGTTCCCAAAGGACGATGGGCATGTCATATGCCTTCTCCGGGTTGACATTGATATGGACCTTGGTCAAACATCGGAAGCCGTGCTTCAGGTAAAAGTCGTAGCCCATGAGACTCGACTCCAGCACCACAGGGAGATTCAACTGGCCAGCCACGTCCAGACCCCATTGTAATAGCCGATGTCCGATACCATGACCTCTCTGCCATGCGGGATCGACCATCAAGAATTGCAAGTGCATGTTCGACTTCAGAGAAGGGAGGGTCTCGTAGCTCGCGTGAAGGAGATCAATACATCGATCCAGATCCGCGTAATTGACAACATCGCTCTGGAAGTATCGATGATGGAACAATTCCCACTGAACGAGACTTCGTTCCAACGAAGCCATCAATCCGCTACTCGAGCGTGACCATTCCACGGCGATGGAATTGTCATCGCCTTGGGCATCCCAGGCTGCGAAGCCGACGATCTGTCCGGTCTGGTGGACGCCAGAGGTGCTGACGTTCGTGCGTTCAGCGACCATGTATCGGACTCGTGGCGCGACGAAGAATTTCCGGACGCGATAGAGTACGAAGACGTAGAATTCGTCCGAGCGGGCTTTTCGGTCGTGTGCGAAGTGGTCGTGGAGTTCGAATTCGAGGAGGTTGGCGTGGAGGACTTTGGCGATGGCGGGGATGTCTTCTCGTGTGGCCCAGCGGAGGATTGTTTCGCTGGGGGTTTTGACTTCTGTTAGGTTTGGAGGTGTCATGTTGATTGAGTGCTTGTTGCTTGCATGAAGCGGTTGTGATGTCGTTGTTGTTCAGATTTATACGCTCGATGAGTCGAATGGTGAGTCGACCTTCGTTCGTGAGCGGAGTCCGGAGTTCTCGCATGCAACTGCCGGAAAGGGAAGGGCGTTCTTGCCGGGGTCGTGTCGTGTTCTTTTGATCCGCGGTGTCTTTCCTCCACATACCACACACGACACCGACAATATCCGACAAGCGATCAGAGGGCGCAACTTGAGTTCCGCATCAAATCTTTCGATGGACATCGGACAGCGTACAAGGCGGCCATTGAAGCAAAAATCCTCAAGCCAATGGCAATTGCTCCGCTTTTGCAGAGAGCCCATGCGATGACAACTACCGTCTTCAAGACGCACGAAGAGAGTGCCTTCATGAAATAATGTGAAAGCGAGCTGGATACATGTTCAAGGTGCAGACTTACTGTCGTTCTCCTCAAGCCATTCCGAGCTTTTGACAACAAGTCGTGTCAAGTCAGAAAGTCAGATCTTCTGGCTCTACTTTCTGCTCTGCCTCTTCCACGGACCTATCATGGCCAGTCAATGCTCCTCAAAAACAACACGGAGCTATAGCAACAGAATCTCACAGCTACATCCTTCCACCTCCACGACGATCCGCCGTTCCGCGACCAACTTTTGACAATCTCGACAGGGTCACCCTACCCTGGCTCCTTGTACAGCTCGAGCACTGTACCACTGTTTGCTACATCATCAACCAAAACAACGCGTACAGTAGCGATGACTCTGACTGTTTACGAGGCACCGGCTCACGGACAGCTCGATTGTTGTCGATGGCCTGTCCTGTTTGTTGCTATATTCGAGCGTAGTTCCGCAGGTAAGGGCAGCCTTCTCTTTTGATTACATCTCACCTTTGCAGTACTGTTGCGACGACCTCAGATTGTCTTGATTATCTACTCGCAATCAAATCTGCAAGACCACATTTACAGCCACCCTTGTCTACCATCTGCCATGCCGAAACGCAAAGCGTCAGCGGAATCTCCCTCCACTGGGCATACTGCGAAAAGGCTCTCGACCTCCTTGTCGGCCCTCGCTGCGAAAGCGTCCAGCGAGGCGTTGAGGTAGAGATTCCTTCCGCCCTGGGATCCGTACCTTGATTGACAGCGCGCTGACATCCTCATAAAGATACCAGCCATCCGGCAGTTTCCTCAACGTCTTCATGCCCCACAGCAGCACCCGCAGCACCCGCCGCACACGAAGCAGCCTGAGCAGCATCCAAAGCAAACCCACCGCACCCGAACCCCTCAAACCGGGCCTCTCCCTCTCCAACCGCCTCCTCTCAACCCACCCGGAGCACGACATCGCCGGCGTCAAAGAAATCCTCCTCTTCCCCAAATCCCTCGCCGTCCTCAAAAAGTCCTGGATCTGTCGCTTCACAGTCAACACCACCCCTCAACTCGGCCCTCCTCTCCCAGCCCACATCGAAGAACACCTCTTCCGCAAATACATATCCCCCGTCCCCCTCGCCCGTCCGGAGAACGTGCCTTACATCCACCTCGGCAGCACAGCGCTCGCCTTCCAATTGCACTTCTATCTCATCCTGCCCCACGCCACGACTTGCCCTCCCCGCCCCTTCGGCGGCGCGGGTCACATGCCGTACAAAGACCTCCAACTCGTCTACGACACGTGCATCCGCCCCGCGCTGGAGCACGCCTACCCGAAACGTCAACCCTGGGCTTCATGGCTAGAAGCGAAAAATGAGTCTCACTTGAAACCTCTCAAAGCGAGACGCCAGCTTTCATCCTGTGAACCGCTGCAGGAACGTCTGCATTGTGAAGGACTGCAGCTGTTTTGGGAGAAGATGTGCGCATGTGAGGATGAGGAGGTGCTGCCGTTGCTGGAGGGCATGAGCTTGGTGGCGTTTGGGGACGTGGGAAGGCATGATTGGGCGCCGGACTGGCATCCGAGTTGGGCGTTGTTTAAGCAGGCGTGGAATGAGGCGGTTGATGAGAGTGTGTTGGGGGAGGGGACGAGGATTACGGTTGATATGCAGCTTACGTTGTGATGTGTGTGTGTGTGTGTGTGTGTTGATGGACATGATGGACTTGACGACGTTAACGATATAGCAATCTATGCACTTCTTCCGCGATGGCTAGACTGCTTGTCAGACCTGGGCTTTCGATGCCCAACAAGTTGACGAAGCCTTGCACGCCCTCTTCCTTTTTGATGTAGAAATCTTGGAAAGTCTTCCCACCTGCAGTCGCGCTGGCTTTCCCCAGCTTTGGTCTGATCCCGCAGTACCCCAATGAAACCGCATCGACGTCAATCCCAGGTAGATACGACTTAATCTCCTCAATCGCAGCCGCAAATCGCTCCGCACTAGCTGTAGGCGCCAGATCATGAGGCGAATCCACCCACTCCACGTCCGGTCCGAAACGTATCTGCCCACCCATGTCGATCGTCAAATGAGTTCCCAGACCTCCATGACCAGGCGTAGGCGCCGGGTAGATGAGCGTCGAGGGTTTGGGGTGTGACTTGGAATATGTGAAATACGAGCCTTTAGCGTAGAAAGGTTTGAGGTGTCGATCTGAAGGGAGGATCATGTTATTGATTGCGATGGCGTAGAGGCCCGCACTGTTGATGACTGTTTCGGCGGTGATGAATGTGTCCTCGTCGGGAAGAGGGCTTTGCTCGGGGATTTGTGGGGTGGGGGAGGAAGCTGTGACATCTGATGCTTCTGTGGCGGTCCAGATTTTCCAGTCGGTATTGCCGTTCAACCCAGGCGATTCTATTCGTGTGACGGGACTTTGGATCGCAAGTGTCCCGCCTTCATTCTCGAAGTCGCCTTGTAGAAATTGCATGTAGGCGTGCGAATCGACGATACCGGTCGTGGGACTCTCCAACGCTCCGGCCTCTGCTCGGACTTCTGGTTCGCGGCGTTGCGCTTCTTCTTTGGAGATGTAGCGTATGGGTACACCGATGGACTTTGCAAAGTCGTGGACTCTCTCGCATTCGCCCATTTGTTCCGCGGTCTGGGCTACGATCCACTTGCCGCAGTTCTTGTGGGAGATGTTGTTTTTCCGGCAGAGGTCGTACATCATCTCTTTGCCTTGTACGCAGAGTTTTGTTTTGAGACTGTCGGCGCCATAGTATATGCCTGCATGGATGACCTGGAGCTTGGTTAGTATCGAAGGCCAACCAAAGCATTGTTGTACCGTACTTCTGAATTACGACTGCTCGTCTCGGTTCCAACCATGCCATGCTTCTCAATCAACACGACTGATGCGCCCTCTACTTGCTGCAGACGTCGTGCGATTGCAAGGCCAACGGCGCCAGCACCGATGACAGCGTGTGTAAAGTCGGCATTGCGGAAATGTGTTGATGAGAAGTGGCGACTGTGCTGCAGTAGCCTCATGGGAACGCGTTGGGAGGACATTGTCGTGGAGATGGATCAAGCATTACTGCATGATCGGGAAGCAATATCTAAGCATCAGTCGCTCTCCCAAAAAAACAAAAGTAGCTGTCGGTGGAGGAGTGACTTCACGTCCGTTCCGATAAGAAAGGTGGGGGCCAAAGTCAATGTCGACAGTCGAAAGATCGGCGGTTCATATTGATGTGAACATAGCGACAAGTTCAGTGACTTTCCTCTTTTTGATTTGGAGACATGGAGGTCCTTCAGATTTGAGACGCTCCGGTTGTCTCCCCTGGCCGAGGTCAATGCGTGAAATCGACAAAGACAAAGGACGAGGGACGTCTCCAACGTTCTGACAGGCAAGAGAAGGAAGGACAGTGCCGTCCTTAGGAGACAATGGTAATACTTCGAGACAAGCCGTCGAGGAGATTTCTTGCAGCGCGTCGTTCGTCGTGATCAGATCTTTTGCATTGCTTGTGATAGATGTCCTGATGTTCACGAGCTGCGATCGTGGTAGATGCTCTTGCCAAGGCCTGTCGAGCCAGAAGTTCAGCAGGAGATGCAACGTGTGACGTTTGAGGTCTCCCAAATTTAGATTAATCCCCGAATTCATTGTTCGATCACTCTCACTCTCACTTTCAACTCGCATTCCCCCTCGAAACTCACCAACGCACACACCCTGCCGCGAGCAGATAACATACAACATGGCTGAGAGCCAACAGCAACAACAGGCACCTCCCACAGGGCCGCCTCCGCAAGGCCCTCCAACAACGATCCATGGCCTTCAATTCCACGCGCCGCCCGGCCAACCGCCGCCAAATGCCGAACAAATCGAACAGATGAAAGCCCAAATCGCCGCAGAAGCAGAAAAAGCCGGCATCTCCATCGAAGAATACGTTGAGCGGATCAAGCAACAAGTCATGGCCCGCCAACAACAGGCCGCACAAGCTGCGCAAGCAGCTCAGCAGCAGGGACAAACGGGAGCTCCACCACAACAGGGCGCACAGCCTGGACAACAAGTACCCATTGCTCCCGGTCCACCAAAACCTGAAGCAATCGCTCTGGCCAATTTCCTCCAGGGGCAGGATCTCAAGACGAGGACTTGTATCTTTCAGGATCAGCGAAAGGAGATGTTCAAGGTGAAGCGTGCGATTCGCGCTTTGCATTCGGATGCGTATAAGAAGGCACGTGCGAAGAACCCATTGCTGCCGGAAGTCACGGATCGAGTTACGGCGGAGAACACATTCAAGAAGCTGCCGCTTTCTCTGCTGGCGCTGAGAGTCGAGAAGGATGATCCTCATGCTGGACACGACCACGGTCCCGTGAAAGGGAAGCGAACAAAGGGGTTGTGGACGGTCAAGGTGGTGCCGCAACAGGAGGCCGCGGACGAGTTCTACTATGTCTGGATGTACGAGGGAGCGCAGTGGAAGAACAAGCTGTACGCGGGTGGTGCGTTGCTGCTCATTCTGCTCGTTGTCTTCTTCCCGGTCTGGCCGTACAAGCTGCGTATCGGAGTGTGGTATCTCAGTATGGCCATGCTCGGACTACTGGGGCTGTTCTTCGCTATGGCAATTGTTCGACTGATCATCTTCCTGGCTACCATGTTTACTGTCAAACCTGGTCTCTGGCTATACCCGAATCTATTCGAGGATGTGGGCTTCTTCGACTCATTCAAGCCTCTCTGGGCATGGCACGAGGACGAGGCGGCGATGAAGAAGCGCAAGAAGGAGGAACGTGAGAAGAAAAAGCAGAGACGCGAGGCGAAGAGTGCTGCCAAGTCTGGGAAGAGCGCGAAGCAAGCACCGGCACAACCTATCGCTGCCGCGCCAGCTACGACTGCGACTGGCACGGATAGCGCGACATCACAAGGGAACACATCGGTCCAACAACGAAATCTCAAGGCGCAAGTGGAAGAGGTCGAGTCTGATTCTGATTGATGGGTGCGGGCTTAAAGCAATGGCGTTTAGCGGTGAGGATTTGATTTTGCGAACTACATGTTGAAGGGTGGAGGTGGTGGTGAGAGCGCTCGGCCAGGATAGATGTAGTTCATGTACGAATGCCGAGAAGGTTGACCATCTACGCCTTGCACCTCCGCATCAAGGACGACCTTCGCACGATCCACCAGATCCTGTGCGGTCAGCTCAGGAAGCGAATCTCATCTAAATCCCCATCAAACCGCGGATACTCTGCCACATCTCCCACCATTTCACTCGACGCTGTAGGGAAGAGAGCAGTCGGCTCTTCATAGTCATATACCTCCGTGGGCGTGACTGTAGAAAGTTTCCCATGCAGCAACTTGACATCGAACACGCTGTAAGCGTATTCAGGATCAGGATGCGTTCGTCTACGAGTCGCTGCTGGTCGCTTGATGTGTGAACGTGTCCTCGCAGACTTTAGGTGGTGGTGAGCTCGTTGAAGCCTAGTTGGCCCGAAACCCTTCGATGTGGGAGACGGTGAGCTCGTGTGTTCGAGGGAAGGGAAGGGAAGGAATTTTGATGGCGGCGCTGGTGCCGTGGGTGATGCGACAGCGTGTGTTGCTGTTCTTGAGGCCGGTAGATGCATTTGCTCCAGCCGTGAGATATGGCAGTATTTCGGGACGGCAGAGTGCGAGTGCTCAGCTACCGGCCGTATTGCGGTCAACAGAGAGATCTGTCTGGGGTGAGTGTGGGATGTGGAGGGCGGAGCTGTTTGCTTGCCGTCCTCACCCGAGACCGAGAGGCGGCGCCCGGCAAAGAGAAGACTGTGAACCTCGGCGTTTCTGCGAGGTCTCTCGTTGCCATGTGAGGTTCACTTTGTTCAAGTATCTTCTGCTCTTGGTCGATCTCTCTCTCTTCTTCCCACCACCTCCATCCATACCGCCTCCATACCACACACATTCATCATCAACATGGCCGCTCAGAGAATCTCCTCGTTCGTCTCGCAGCTGACTCCCGGCCAGAAGCCGCTGGACAAGATGTGAGTACATCCGCCGCCGCTGTCGACATGACATTTCCCCGCAAGACAGCAGAATCGCTGACAAGAGCATCCGAACACAGCACCCAGAAGAACCCCGACGATGTGGTCATCACTCTCGCCATCCGCACACCCCTCACCAAGGCCCGCAAGGGTGGCATGAAGGACACCCTCCTCGATGCCATCGTCTTCAAGCTGTTGGAGCAGGTGAACCAGAAGTCAAAGCTCGACCCACAATTGGTTGAGGATATCTGCTTGGGCAACGTACGTGGAAGAGCTGCGAAGACGACAACAACAGCAGAGGACAACCGCTGACAACACATCTCCAGGTCTCCTCCGCAAAGGCCGCCTACTACTGCCGTGCCGCCCTCCTCGCCGCCGGCTACCCCAACACCACCGCCGGCCACTCCGTCAACCGCTTCTGCGCCTCCGGCCTCAAGGCCGTGCAGGACATCGCCAACCAAATCTCCACCGGCAGCATCGAGATCGGTCTCGCTCTCGGCGCCGAGTCCATGACCGAGGGCGGCGACCGCCTCGAACGCCCCTTCGCCGAGGAGATCCTCGCCGCCAACCAGGAAGCCCGCGACTGCATGCAGCCCATGGGTCAGACCTCGGAGAACGTCGGCGCAGACTTCAACATCACTCGCGAGTCGCAGGATCGCTACGCCGCGGAATCCTACCGCCGCGCGGAGGTCGCCCAAAAGGCCGGCTGGTTCGCCGACGAAATCGCTCCCATCACCGTCAAGGTTGACGGCAAGGACGTCACTCTCACCAAGGACGAGGGTCCTCGCTGGGGCACCACCTACGAATCCCTCTCCAAGATTCGCCCGGCGTTCCCCGACTTCGGAGACAAGAGCACGGGAGGCAACAGCAGTCAGGTGACCGACGGCGCGGCCGCGGTGCTCCTGATGAAGCGTTCCAAGGCTCTCGAGCTCGGACAGCCCATTCTCGCCAAGTACGTCGGCGCCACGGTCGCCGGTCTGGCGCCCCGCATCATGGGTATCGGCCCCTCCATCGCGGTCCCCAAGCTCCTCTCGCACTACAACCTCAGCATCGACGACATTGACGTCATCGAGCTCAACGAGGCGTTTGCCAGCATGGCCGTCTACTGCCGCGATACCCTCAAGATCGACTGGGAGAAGATGAACGTGCGTGGAGGTGCCATTGCTCTGGGTCACCCGCTGGGATGCACTGGTGCGAGACAGATTGTGACGGGTTTGAGTGAGTGCCGGAGGAGGAAGGCGAAGATTCTGTTGACTACCATGTGTATTGGAACGGGTCAGGGTATGGCTGGTCTGTTTGTCAACGAGCAGTTGTAGGGGATGAGTGAGGAGGGAGTTGGAAAATTATGTATTTCATAGGTATGAGAGAGATTTAACGTTTCCGATCTATGGCGATTATTAGGTCCTCCTGAAGATTTCCAGCTACCATTTACCTCACTTACGATGTTGGTCGAAGCGACGAGATGCCGCGAGGCTTGTCATTGAGCCTGGCCTTCAAGAGCGACCTCCGTCTTCTTGATTTCGCATATCCATCATCCACCAAGGATTCCTTCACCCAGCGCCCATGGCTTGCGATCAGAGGAACAGCTCTACGTGCATCTAGACATGCACCAGAAAAACACATCATCTCACCGAACCGTGCCATTCACGGGGATGTGTAAGTCCTTCCACACTTCGTCGTCATGTCAGAACGTCTGCTCCAGCTGGATGTAGGACGGCCGCGGCGGCATTGTTTAGTGGAAATTGTGACATGAAAGGCCGGCACGAAGTGCGAGATGTCTCGACCGCAGCTTCCGGTCGGTAAGCAATTTCGACGGCATCTCACTGAACCAGCGAATGATCTCCAGCGTGAGAACCGCCGAGAGAAGGTTGCAAAGAAGAGTTCTATGTAACGACATGTTCTCGTCTAAGGCAAGGTGGGCTCCACTATGATGCCACACGTTCCTCTTCCGGTGGATTCCTAGGTAGGCCCTAAGTGGCCAAG
>AFIR01000994.1:0-22610 GCA_000223685.2 Zymoseptoria pseudotritici STIR04_4.3.1
CGGAGGAGGGGGGAGGGAGAGGGGAGGGGGGGTGGAGGGACTCGTCGATGTACATGTTGGAGGTTAGGCCGGTGAGGGCGCCGAGGTCGGTGTGGGTGCCGCACCAGTTGTCGTTGGGGGTTTCCTTGTCCTTCTCCGGCCCATCCTCCTCCGTCGCGGGGGTAGTAGATGCCGGAGGAGGAGGGGGAGGGAAATAATGCAACAACCTCGCCTTGGTACTCACACTCCCCCTCACAATCCCCTCCAACACCCCTTTCCTATACCCCTCAATCCTCTCCTCTCCATACCAATCACAAGCCCTCGCCACCAACGCCGCAACCTCCACCACAACCCCACACATTTCCTCCATCACCGCCCTAAACCCAGGCAAAACATCCTCCTCCAACCACACATTCCCACTCGTCATATCCCTCAACTCAGGGTACAACCCCCTCCCCTTCTCCTCCAACTCCTCATCCCTCACCGGTTGAACATAAAACGACCCTTTATGGACATCATAGTTTCCATTCGCGAGGATTTCTTTACCGTGTGACCAGCCGACGTTGTAGCGCGCGGAGGGCACTTCGACGGAGGAGAGGGTGGAAGGGGGAAGGGCGGCGAGGTAGGAGGCGTAGCTGAGGAGTTTGGCGCGGAGGGAGGGGTAGTGGGGGGGAAGGTCGGTGACGAGGAGGATTCCGAGGGAGGAGGGGCCGAAGGCGGCTTCGAGGGTGGAGAGGGGGATAGAGTTGGATTGGAGGGAGGAGAGGGAGACGGTTATGATGGGTGGTGGTGGGGGGGCGTTTTCTTGGATGGAGCCCATTGTTGGTGAAGTATTGAGGAGAGGTTTGGGTGTCACTGTGATCTTTTGTTTTGATGTTGAGCAGAAGGTGGAATATGTTGGGATGAGGAGAGATATATGTCGGCTTAGGGATAAATAGCGGCTGTATTGTCACAAGTGAGGTTGGTTGCGGAGATCGCCTAACAAGACCCACCGAGCTCGCGTGCTCTCCACGTTAGAAAGACCACGTGCGGAGCAGACTACTGTGAGGTATCGCTATCGCTGCAGGTACTGCCCACTGCTTACGGTTGAGCACTGTCACACTTGAGCTAGAGAATCAATATGATACTTTCGAAACACGTACACCTCTCAGGCCATACGGAAGTGAAGCTAAACACCTCCCACCACCAATTCCCTTTCCACCAACACCAACAATCTCCACCTCCCATATCGAGTTACAAACCAGAAATTTATACACCAAAAGCGCCATCGCTAATCACAAGTCCTATACCCTTCAAAGAAAAATCACACACACAAGGTCCTCCACATCCTCTCAAGCCGCATCTCCAATATCTCCAAAGCAAAGCATCCTCACTTCACAATCCTCACTTCCACTCGCAACTCGGCTATCGCTCAGCCAAGCGCACGTCACTGGTCCTTGATGGCCGGTAAATGTCCTCTCGCATTTGCCAGTCCGCGGATCCCATACTTTCATCATGCGGTCTTCACTACCCGACACGAGGCGGAGGTGATCGGCAGAAAGCGCCCAGATGCCTTCGACGTGACCGAAAAATGTTCGGACGCAGGCTTGCGCGCGCGGAACGTGAGAGTTGGTCAGAGGATCGGTGGGAATGATCTCAAAGGAAGAAGAGGTAGGATCTGGCGTCGGCTCGCGGGGAGGTGGCTGCGACGGACGGAAGTGAGTATCCCATAGGCGGATGGTGGAGTCGAGTGCGCCGGTGATCATGTACCGCGGCGGTGCAGGACGATCGCTCTGGTTCGGCCAAAATGGTTCGGAAGCCGCCAAAGACTCACGGACTTCCCGGTGTGAAGGCGCAATGGTCACTGAGCTGACACTGCTGGCATCATCATCTTTGTCACCAGGTCCCGCGAAGTGCTCGTCGAGCTCAAATTCGACTGGCATCGGGACGACTTGCTGAACTTGACCGACGTGCCCCTCGAATACGCGAATACATTCGTGGGTGTCGAGATCCCAGAGTCGAACTGTCAGATCGTCTGAAGCAGAGAACAGTGTTCGCGAAGCCTCATCAATCTTCACACTGTTAACCCAGTCGCCGTGGCCGCGGAGTAAATAGGTCTCCTTCGTGTCCGAGTCCCACACGCGAATAGTCTTGTCGCGAGATCCTGACGCCACATATCGCCGACTGAAATGCAGCGTGATGATTCCATCGGTGTGAGCAGGGAACGTGCGCAAACACTCTCCAGTCTTCCAATCCCAGAGTTTCAACGTCGAGTCCAGGCTGCCCGTCATCAGCTTTCGGTCATCAAATTGCAGACACCTGATCCCGCTCGTGTGTCCATTCAGCGTCCGAATCACCTCTCCCGTCTTGATGTCCCAAATTTTAGCCGTCGTATCATATGAACCCGTGATCAAGGTGTTATCATCGAACTGCAGGCACATGACGCCGTTGGTGTGACCTTTGAAGACTTTCGTGCTGCATCGGCCATATTTCCACGCCGTGCCGACCTTGAAGCGAGCTTTGTAGACGTCTTTCCACGCACGCTTTCGAGGTGCAAAATAGGAGTCGTCTTTGATGCCATCGTACATGTCTTGCATGGATGATGTCCTCTGTTTCTTGGCGATTTCCGGTGAAATCGATCCTGCGTCCGAGGACGGTCCAGCTTCCAATGATCTCTTCCGACATAAACCTTCCCCAGAGCTGCCAAATATGGATGCAGATGATTGCAGATTACTCTGCTCTGGTACAGCTGGTACAGCATCTTCAGGTATAGGTGTGATGTCCGGAGACCACTGATTCAGCCCTCTCCCAGTAGCTCGTAGCTGTATTTGTCTCTTCTCAATTCGCAATCTCTTTCTCTCCAGCAGCGGTAGTCCCCATCCACACTTGACGCATTTCCTATCAATATGCTGCTCACACATCTTATGCCAGACCACATCGTCGTCGGCGAGTGACCGCCATCTTTGGCTGACCTGAGATGCTTTGCAGAGGGATGTAGTGTCGAGATAGCATAAGATTTTGAACCCCAGCTCGGACGGTAAGGCAGCGAGGAAATCGATTTTGATGAGGTCGCGGATGTTGGCGGATATGAAGGAAAGCTGCGGGAAGCAGCACTGTGTAAGGATACCCTGGAGCATCATGTTGCGATGCTTTGCGGGCGCAGCAGAGAAAAGTGACCAGACGTGAGAGATGGCCTGCTGATCAGCCTGCGATAGGCTTGCCAGCTCGTCCTGAAGCTGCTCCATGGATGGCTCATTCGCTTGCCGTCGGCACTTGAGATCAGGTCGATGTCGATAACAGAACTTTGTATTCGGTTTCCGGCTATCGTGCGATTCTGGCCGTGCTTCCTGAGTATTGTGTTCGTCTCCTATCGGGTTGTATTGCATAGGAATATGCTTGGTGAGGAAGGGAGCGATGGTCATCTCGGCGTGTTTGGCGGAGGTGTGAAGGGAGATGTTATGCTCCTGATCCTCTCGTCCATCCCTTTTCAGACTGACGTCGTGGTCGTGATTATGGCGGCAAAGCTCATCATGCCCGTGTCCGGCGCCATTAAGGTCGTGCTCGAGGTGTTCGTGTCCGTGGGAGCGGTGGGATTGGGCGGCGTCGGGATTTACGCCGCGCGCGGTGAGGGTCGAGTGCAAGTGTGAGGGCACATGGCGTGATTCTGATGCCATTATGGCGGTGTTCTAGTCCGTGTCGTGAAGTTGAACCTTTCACATCCTTTCCTGGCGCAACGTGAGTCCCGGCCTAGGACGAGGGACTTGCCCTGCAAGGCTGAGCTGACTGCGATAGGATGGAGATATGTGCTTTTGCGGTGCAGATGGACGGGATTTCGGTGTCGCTCGTGGGAGATGGCAGTTCGGTGTCGTGCACGGTGACACTGCGGGAGTTGGGATGCTGGTGTGTTTTTGTGCAACGAAGGACCTGGTTGGACGTTCTGTCGCAAGAGCCGCAAGCGATGGCGTGAGAGATGGCGTGGATGTTCCGGTCGGACCAAGCCAAGACCGAGACCGAGCGGGCGAGCCCTCTCAGCTTTGTCGACCGCTATTGTCGGGTCTGGCCAGCCAATGAATTGAAGGGTCTTAGTCAAATATTGCTACAATTGACCATGAGAAAGATGAGGAGCAGTCGACAACCTAAGGTAATGTTCTATCGAGTGGAAACGTCTCATGAATGTGTTCACTAATATAATGCACCATCAAAGTCCCGTCGTCTTCAAACGGGCTGGCTCTGAAGTCTGATCGCACATCACATCACACGCGATGGCGTCTTAATTAGGACCCCTGCGGCAACCAGCGAATTTGCCGAGCATATTCCACGGCCGTACTAGTGCCGCCTCCATAGAGACCCACTGGGCTGGTTGCTTCCACCTACCTTACCTTACCGTTTGTGCTAGATTACCTTACTTCAGCAAACCACGGCTGGAGTCAGGTAAGACCTCATGCCCGCTGTCGATGTGAAGCCAAACACTGGCGGGAACGTCTCCTCCATACAGGTGATGATCAAGGATGGACTCCTCCGATGAAGACTCTTCCTCTCGCTCCGCATCACCATCGCCATCGCCACCGCCTCAATCACCAGAAGCGAGCTATCAAGGCCCGCCGAGTCTAGAGCGATTGGTAATCCACTTCGTCTCCTCAAAGAGATCTCTCACCTCCACCGCTCACGTCTACCGCGCGAATGAGCTGGTCACGACATCGCGAGCACTCATCGAAGAGCTCGCCGTCTTGACCGCCAAGAACGCATATGCACGGCGAGGTCTGGAGGAGCAAGTCGACACGCTAGCTGCTATTCGAGATGCCGTGTCCGACGATGCCGATCTCGTCGCCAATGACTTTGACGCCACGGTAGCTGATCTCGACAAGGCTCATAACCGGCTGGACAAGACACTCCAGATCTTGAGAAAGACTATCGTAGACGCTCAACATGTCACTCACAACGTGGACGAAGGAAGTGAAGCAAGCGACGAAGAAGAAAAGAAGACCCTCTACGACTTCATCGACGAATCCAACCACGAAGAGATCCTCAGCTCCATCCGCGGTCTAATCGACACCTACCACATCGCCCGAGGCGACCTCTCCACCCCTCTCTCCGCCTTCGACCGCTCCCTCAAAACCATCCGCACCACCCTCTCCACCCCCCTCTCCCTCTCCGAAGAAGACATCCCCCCCGACAAACCCACCATCTACGACCAACAATCCGAGCCGCCAAACTCCAGCATCCCCTCCCTTTTCCACAGCATGAACTCCCACGCCACAGCCCTGGCCTCCCTCCTCGAAAACCTCATCAAACACTACGACCTCTGCGTCACCGCTCTCAAGCACACCGAAGGCGGAGGCGAAGCCGCTAAGAACGCCATCCTCGCCCAGGACTTGAGTAAACTCGCCGCGCCGGGATCCGAGGAGAGTCTATACCGAACCACACACCCCGAACCCATCTCCTCCGAGCATCGACTGGAAATGCTGCATGTCCTCGAGAACGATGCGGTGGAAGTCGAAGATGTGGTCGTGGAGATGAAAGACCACGCGGCGGAGATGGAGAGCGCATATACCTCCCTCTCCACCTCTGTGCGACAAGCCAGAGCAGAACACAAGTCTCTTCAACACGTTCTCGCCATGCTGCACACTGTCCGAGCCGCAGTACCAACCTACCTCTCCGCCGCGACCCGTTTCCGCTCCGACTGGACCGACATTTCCAGCGGTATGCACAGCAAAACGAAAGACCTGATCGAACTGTGCGGGTTTTACGACCACTTCCTCAGCGGGTACGGGAAACTGCTCCGAGAAGTGGAAAGGCGACGGACGAGCGAGGCGCAAATGAGGAGGGTGGTGGAGAGGGCGAGGAGGGAGATTGAAAGGGTGGCGGAGGTGGATGATGCGGCGAGGGAGGCGTTTGTGGAGGATGTGGGGAGTTTTCTCCCGAGGGATCTGGGGGTTTGGTTTGGGCTTGAGGAGGCGGCGGAGAGGTGGGAGGTTAGGGCTGTGTTTGGGAGGGGAGAGGGTGGGGGGACGAGGCTGATGGATGGGTAAGGTTGATGATGTGGGGGTGAGGAGATGGATTTGGGTCTTTGGGAGTGGAGAGGTAGCATGAGGTATATCTTGACGACGTTACGAATGAAGAATATTGACGACAAGCAGATGGTATCCCACACTTCACTGTGAAAGAAGCAAATCTGCCGGCTTCTACTCATCCCGAGATGAACGCATCGCGCTGAATCCCTCGCCGATACCACTTCTCCACCTTCAACAAAACCACCGCCGCGACCCAGCAGAAATGGAGGCAGGACGCGACAACCCATGCCATGCGATCACATGCACTCAATCTTATCCCGCTGTGACTAGACGAAGACCCGAACATCGCACCCAGTCTTCAACGTCTCCACGACCCCTTCCCAATGTTCGACTTCAGCTTCGTCAAAAACTCTAGAACGATCCCAACCGCACCCACTCCGTCGACCAAGGCTATCCCGAGCTTTGCGCTTTACAAGACCATCTCCGGCAGGACGTGGATCTGCAAGGCATTTCCGACATTCAGCGAGCCGATGTATTCATCACGCAGCAATGGCTTCAACTCATATCCTAGCAAGCTGCGCTGAGCAGGGCTCTGGTATGCACGACCTCCACCCAGCCTGCATTCGCTTACGACTACCCGATCCATATCGCGGCGACACAGTGCGAGATTGTAAAGAGTTTACCTCCCATCGCCATCCAAGTCCACGGTTGAGTCGCGATTTTGTGGAAGTGTGGTGTGGTGGTTTTGTGTAAACTGTGGAAGGACTTGAGCAGCCCAGTAGTGCGTGTTGAAGTGAAGGTAAGCAGCTTCGTATGGTCCGTGCATTACACAACAACACAGAGTTGCAAGGTATGTATTGATCACTACATATGGCAGAGAGAGGCGAAGGAGCATGCGAGTATTTCACGAGCTCTGTGGTCAATGCGAGAAAATCCAATAGCTCTCGACGAGGACGGACTTGCTTGCAGCTCGGTTGTTTCAATGTCCAGTCCCAACACTTTTATGTCCCATTTGTGCCGTTCCATTAGTGCCTGTCTCATGATGAATGAACCGCAAAGTAAGAACGCCCGCAATGCCTCTGTGATACCAAAAACCTGGGTATCGTCCAATCTCGTACCAGTCTAGCCTCGCTGCACACTACCGTTCCATGCAACATCTCAAGGGCGCCAGCTCTCGAGATCCAGCCCGCAAATCTCCATCCGCTTCTGAGCGTACTGTCCATACAGACTCGTCCATGCCCAGTCCGCACCCTTGTTCTTCGGTCTCGCAGCCACTTTGTCCGCCCACGGCACATCGTACTCTGGGCCAGGTAACTTTGGATCTGAGAACCGGATGTACGCGACATCGTCCGTGAATGCGGTTTCGTTGAACTTGGCGCCTGCTTCCACATCGTGAAGGACCTTGACAGATCGTACCAATGCCGTCTTATCGTTGCTGGATGCTAATAACATAGGATCCGGGAAGAGACTCGCGAGGTACGTGTCGTTGAATCCCGCTGCTTCCTTGAACTTCAGACCAGCTGAAATCTCGGCATATGTCGTTTTCGATGGTTGCAGAAGGAAGAGATCTTCGGAATGGACTCCATCGTTGGTTGATGTATCGTGCAACATGGCGAAGGGTGTGCTCTCCGTGAACCCAAGAATAGCGTCCAGCGGCTCTGCATCCAGCAGAAGTCCCGGTGTCTCGATGTTGAGTACACGATCAAAGTCGCCGTAGAGCTCAAAGGCACTGGCCAGAGAGTATGTCTCGCTCCCATCTGCGCTCGGAACTGGGTCCACGGGATGCAACTCCACTTGATATCTCCTTGCAGCCATTCTCATGAGCCGTCTCGTGCTATCGAGATATGGATCTGACACATCGCCCTTTTCTGCCTTTTTTTGCTCTGCCCACTCTTTGGGAAATAGCAGGACTCTCCGTGCCGGCGACCGCAGAGTGTGCAAATCCGCCAACACCATTATCGCACCACAAATATCGTGATGGTTTCGCACTAGCTGTATATGTGCCAGCCGTTTCCAGTTGATGTTGGCGCCCGCGCTATGAACATCTTTGTTGAAGTCGGTGAATGTGACATGACCTCTTTCGTTCCGGAAGAATCGTGACTTGGCGAAGTCGTTTGTACCCGCATTCGATGGGTCTTGCACCGCTAGAGACTTCGGTGCTTGCGGTATTCGTGGTCTGATCGCATCTTGAAGTCCCCGGACGGACTGTTGTTGATACACGTAGCCCGACAGGAAGAGCAGAAACGTGAAGAAAACGATGACTCCGGATGAGACGAAGACGGAGACTTGGGACTGGGTCAATAGCATATCGATGTGAACATCGTGATGTGGTAAAAGATCGAACTGTCGTCTTCTTGTGGCATCGATAATTGATGCCCAAAGAAGTTGGTCGTGTGAATCTTTGTCATGGGTCGCGATTGTCTCCAAGGGCAACAATCGCGATTCTGCATGACTCGCGTGTCGATCTTCCAATGCAGCTTTCAAGATCCCAGCTCACTTTTCTCATTCAACTCTCACAACTCTGACCATCCACCATGGCGCATCAGGCGGACGCAAAACGCGCATTAGATGAGCGCGGATATTCTGGTACACTCATCCGCGGCGACAATCCGCTCAAGCTCTTCGAGAAGCCAGTCCGCGACCGCATCGTCGACTCATACTATTGGAAAGAGCAATGCTTCGGACTAAATGCCGCCACTGTGCTCGATCGCGCAGTCGAGCTCACCTTCCTCGGCGGAACATACGGTGTCGCGCAGAAACCTACGCCTTTCCTCTGCCTGGCCTTCAAGCTGCTCCAGCTCACACCGGAGAAGGAGATTATCATGTACTACCTTGAGCAGGCCGGGGAGGAGTTCAAGTACCTGCGAGCATTGGCAGCATTTTACGTTCGCATGGCATGGGAGAAAGATGAGGATGTCTACACCACGCTTGAACCGTATCTGGCGGACTTTAGGAAACTGAAGCGAAGGACAAGAGAAGGCTGGGCTTTGACACACGTGGATCAGTTCATTGACGATTTGCTCGTGAAGAGTCGGGTGTGCGCGACGACACTGCCAAAGATCAACCCGAGGACTTTTCTGGAAGATGAGGATAGATTGGAGCCAAGGGAGAGTGCGTTGGGAGAGGAATTGGAAGAGCTGGATCGAACTGACGATGAGAGCGATGGCAGTGGGAGCGACGGAGAGGTCGAGGAGGTGCCTCAGAATGGACATACGAATGGCCATAGTCGGAGGTCATCGAACGGATCTCGACCGAGGAGTGAGGGCGAGATGAGCGACGCAGACTGAGCTGGCAGTACCAGATGTGCCATCGAACGAAAGGTCGAGAGGAGCCTTCCGCCCTGGACGAAATTGTGAGATGAGCCGGATTCGATTCGCAAGCCCGGATCGCCTTTGGCATACGGTTCCTTGGACCTATGGATCGACCCATCATTGCGAAGCTCTCAACCGCCGCCTGCGAAGCCATACAGCCCGCGAACGTATCGACGAAAGCTTTGCGTCGAACTCGAGCTTCGTGGACAGACAGAGAAGCCCTCATAGGTACTTGTGATGCAGACGCAAGGATTCTGGCCATGTCGGACTATCTCAGAGCTCTCTGTACCGATATGGGACCATTGAAATCGATCTTCCATTTGATCAAACAGAAGCGAACTAACGCCGAAACGCCATGGCGATAATTGAGCACATTTGCTCGACGATGGTCAAAACTAGGGCAGGCTGGCAGTGAGCATTCACCATTGTGTCACCTCACGGAGAGGTGGGAAGATTCTTGATACCATGGACTGGTCTTGACAAGCCGACTCTTTCTCGCACTCTTCCAAGTGGTCACCTCCCTTTCACCGCTACGTTCACGTGGGCCTGCGTGGGTACGCCGCAGCCATCGCGATCCACTTCTTTATCGGCACGCCGTACATGAGCGAGCTGAAAGATCTTGACAAAATAACACTCTACACCAGTAGCTCTGATTTCCGACCGACCAGTCCCTTTCGTACACACGTCTTCATTCGCTTCCAAGATATACTCTTGGAGTGGATGATGAGTGAGGGAACAACTCGAAGCGATCACAACATGAATGTGCGTACTCGCAACGGAAGTGTAAAATCGCAAAGATGTGTCTGTCTCAACTACCTACCTTTATATACAAATTCCAACGTCAAATCATACCAACCCTCCAAAAGACATCCAACCCTCTATCTCGTCGTAATCCTCTGCAAATACCCCGAATTCCGCATCAACCACCCACCCACAATCGCCGCCGTAGACACCACACCCAACAAAGTCAACGTCCGATCACTAACCACCATCTCCTCCCTCACTCTCCCCACATGAATATTCTCCTCCTTTACTCCCTCCTTACCACTCCCCTCCACCACGAATTCATCCAACCTCACATCCTCCACCAATTTCTGATACTCCACCACCGTTCGACTCCAGTTGTTCGTAATTAGTCCCGCGTCGTTCTTGTACCAGGAATTACAGTTCGGATCGTTGAAGGCGGAGGTGCGGAGTTCGGCTTGGATTTCCTCGTTGAAGGCTTCGAGCACGGCGGGTTTGGGACGCACGCTGAGGGCTTGGCCGCGTTTGCGGGCGTCGAGGACGGGGGCGATGAGGCCGTTGATGTAGCGGGATTGGGACTCGATCATCAAGATTATGCTGTTGTGACCGAGGTTGGTGTTGGGACCGTACTGTGAGGAGGTAAGGTTAGTATCGTGTTGAGTGTATGAGGAAATGGTCCGTTGAAGCTTACCAGCATAGCAAAGTTAGGCATATCCTCAACCGTCATACCATACAACGCTTTCGCGCCATCCTTCCACACGTCCGCGATCGGGTGGCCATTCTTGCCGTAAAGCTGAATGGGATGCATAAAGTCGACCGTCTTGAAGCCCGTAGCGCAGACGAGAAGGTCAAAGTCGGAGAGATCGGCGGTGCTGCCGTTATCGTCTTTGACTTTGATCGAGTTGCCGGAAATGCTGTCGATGGAGCGAGTTTCGAGTTCGACGTTGTCGCGGGCGATCGCTGGGAAGTAATCGTCGGAGATGATCTGGAACACGAGGAATGAGTCTACGAATTCCGGTTCGAATAGGACATGATGATGCTTACGATACGCTTGCAACCCAGCTTGTAGGTTGGAGTGAGTTTCTTCCACAGCTCGGGTTGGTTTGGGAGCTGTCCTCTTGTTAGTACGGTTTTGCAAAACGATCCGCTTGTTGGCTGACCTGTCTCTCCATCAACTCCTTCGAAGCGTCCGTGAACATGGCAGCAATGGGCGAATCGCTGTCACTGATGAAGCCATGAGTGGATTCTCGAAAGTCCATCTGGCCCGCACGCTTCCGGCTCATAGCACCCGGCACATACTTGTAGATGGTCCTCCACGTGGACGACACAGGTGCGTCCTCGCGTGGAATGACCCAATTCGCCGTCCGCTGGAAGACAGTGACTTGCTTGGCGACCTTTGCGATCTCCGGGAGAATCTGGACGGCCGTGCAACCTGTCGATCGATCAGCAACGATGTGCAAGTATCACTCGCTCCAGCAAGACCTCTTACCATTCCCAACCAGCGCAATCTTCTTGTCCGTCAAGTCATACGACCAATCCCACCTCGCGCTATGCATCTTCTTCCCGTTGAACGAATCAATGCCGTCAATCTTCGGCCACTGCGGCAAGTTCAATTGTCCCACAGCACTGACAACAAAGTCGGCTGTGATTTCATATCCCTCACTATATTCCGCCTCTTTGCTGCCCTTGGACGTCTCCACGCTGACCTTCCACTTCTTGCCCGCGTCGTCCCAAGTGGCGTCCTTGACCATCGTGTTGAAGCGGAAATGTGGCAGCAGCTTGAAATCTTGGGCGACATCTTGGAGGTAGGCGAGGATCTCTTCTTGACCGGGATACTCGCGAGACCAAGATGGGTTTTTGGCGAAGCTGTATGAGTAGAGAGCGGACCAGACATCGCAGCAGCAGCCGGGATATTTGTTGTCGAGCCTGAAAGACCCATATCGTAAGTAAAAGACCTCTTTGAGATGCTCCTCGAGACGCATTTGACTTACCAGGTTCCTCCCAGTCCTGCGGACTTCTCGACGATGATGAAGTTTCGACACTTGTTCCGTTTCAACAGATCAATGGCAACACACATGCCAGAGATGCCTCCTCCGATGATGACCACTGCGGCGTTGGCATGGTTCTTGTTGCCAACCGCCACCTCGGGCCAAGGCATCTCGCCGTCCGACATTGTGGATAGATGGGATATGTTGGTATGAGACGAATGGATGGGTCGTTTGATTGATTCTGCTGTTGGGATCCTGCAGCTACTAGATGAAAGGATTCGAACGGTCGTCGGAATAAGCAACAAACAGATCGATATGCGGACGAAGGAGTCTCTTGTACTTTCACGATCGAGTCTCGCTGGGCGACTCAACCCGAATACCAAAGCTCCACAGCTCCGAGCGGGGAAGAGTGTGGAGTCTAGCGCGGGGAGCAGCGGCGGCTACTAACCCTATCGGCTATCGTTTCCGTTCCGAAGGGACCCCTGTAGGTATGCTCAGAGGCAGGTTGGCCGAGTGCCTTGTTCAGCACATAGACATGTCGTTGAAACGATGTCCATTGTGTAAAGTCCGGTCATCTGTCATGCTACCAAGTCGAGCACGGCGCTGGCCAGATAGGGCACCTTTTCCTGTTGTTGAGATTGTCTCGCTCAGGGAAGCAGAAAACGACATCCCGACCCACTCCTTCAAAATCCCTGCTGTCGCGACCACTTCTGTCTCCACCCTTCAAAGAATGGAGCCTCGTCCAACGTAGCAGCCTCCCATCCCTCCTCCACGATCCCCATCTCAATCTGCTCCTTCGCCCAAGCTTCCAACGATGGAAGGGCAACATGCTGCGTATGCCACGCCCCCTTGTACTCCATGATGCTCTCCTTTCCATCTCTCAAGATCTTGCTCACCAACGCGGGCACTCCAGGCTCGTCCCTGAATTCCTCCAACGGCGTGAACAGAGCCTTGAAGTTGAACGCCACGGCGCCGGAAAGCGGCAGGCGGCGGAGAGTCTGCCAGTCGACTCGGAGATGGATGCGGTCGATGGTGAGACTGGGATCTTGAACGATGCGTTCTGCTTCTCGCGGATCTCCCGGTGGGACAAAGAGCGGTTTGTCGACTTCTAAGCCCCAGGAACCTCGTTGAATCGGTTTGTCGGTCGGCAGCTTCGCGAAGAATCGGTCCATGGAGAATCGCAGCTTGTCTTCGTAGTCTGGCACTGGGTTATGGATTGCGGACAAGGTGAGACCGAGCTTTGTGCCAAGGGACCAGCCTAGAGCGCTGAGAATGATTCCTGCCCGGAAGGTGTAGAGGCCGGATGTCGGATCGCGAAGCATAAGAGCGAAGTCTTCAGGAATGTTGCGCAGGAGTACCAGCATTGGCGGCGTGCTGCGGAGATCCGTGGATGTCGAGAGGATGCGATTGTGAAAAGTAAGGGTGGACAGGTCGAGAAGAAAGTACTGAGGATAGCGCGAGCAGAGGAATTGAATGGCCATCTCCATCAGCTCTTTCGCAGCTGCTTCAGAGCCGGGAAGAACATCGAGGACGGCTGCGCCATGCTTTTCGTAGAGGGAGATGCGTTGCTGGATTGCTGCGGTGTAGTTGCGGTCGAGCTCAAGCCACCAGTTGGGTTCCATTTTCGCATATGCTGGTCATCATCGTTAGTGTCGCTCCATTCGTAGGCTTGTGTCTCCGACTTACCCATCGTCTGGTGATAAGCTGATGTGAGGACGACAGGTCAGCAGATGTCTTCCCAAGTCGATGCTCGAGCTCACTTACGCCATCGAAATGGTCGATAAGGCCTAGGCAGTGCTTCTTCAATCACAAATTGAGGATACGCATCCGGCAACGGCACTCCGCTCAGAGTCGCATAATCCGGGAAGTCTCCAAACTGCTTGGTCGCGTCCAAAGTAAAGCCTGTAGGTGAGACGTGCTCTACAATTACCTCTGGCTTGTAGAGGCCTCGATCAAAACCTGGCTGCTTTATTTCTGGTGAAGATTGGGCGACTTGCCGTACTTGTCCTTGGAGCGATGCCAAAGAGTGCTCGTCTAAGATATGGCGCCGGTCGGGAGGCAAGAGAGCTGCATACTGAGGCGTCGGCGGCTTTTTATCGATGCTGGTTTGGTCATGTCTCTCTTGTGGACCTGACGGGCAAGCTGTGTTGCTGATTGTGTATTTTGAGGTCATGTGTCTGACCGCTGCGCTGATCGGTTTGAGACCGATCTTGAAGTGAATGAATCCTGCTAGACAGGCTGCGAACAGACATATCATTATGAACAACATGTTAGCTGGTCGATCTGGGTATTTCAAGGAGGAGTGAGAGGCTCTGTGTTGTTTTGGTTCTTGAAGCTAGCAATTGCCTTATCAGCCCCACCTGCGGCCAAGCTCCAGTGTCAGCTCAAAGGAAGTTGCAGTTGAGGGTAAGAGCTTCTGGCACGATGCATGCTGCATCGGAGCATATGAAGGAATCGTTGGGAATAGCGCTGTATGCTGCTTATTTACAGCTGTAACACTCCCTTGAATGCATGCCCATCCAAGTGGCGTGAGCTATTAGTTCCTTCTCTTTCGCAGGCGCATCGCCCAGAAGTGCGATACTGTAGCACCTCAAGATCGTCCCAGGTACAGCGTTGCTCACCTTCGATCGAGGGTCAGACATGGAAGCCGATTGCCCATGGCCCGTAATGCCGTGCTCCGATCTCATTTCGTCAATCCGACTCGCTTCTGGTACTGCTTCAGCAGCGTCGTGGAAGACAAACTCGGAGCAGGCTCCCAAGTGGTCTGCTTGAAGCCGACCCATTTCACTTTGTACAGCATCGTCGCCGGCTTTCCAGGATGAGTCCGAGGATCAGACATATGGTGTCCCAGTATGGCTTCAACTTCGTACCCGCTCTCTTCGTCGCTCGATATGATCTCAACCATGTTCTTGGTCGAACTCGGCTTCTGCCCAGATTGCTGAGCAGACTTTGCAGGACTCGTGGACTTCGCCGCTCTCGCAGGGACTGCCTGCAGTGGATTGTTCTTTGCAGGGCTTTTGGACTTCGGTGCAGTTGAGCTCTGAATCGGTTTGTCCAGTCCAACGCGACGACGATAGTCCTTGATAATGGATTCATCAAACGATTCAGCAGGCTCCCATGTCTCCTCTGGAAAACCTTCCCACTTCGTCAAGTACAGCATTGTCGCTGGCTTTCCAGGATGAGTCTTGGGATCGCTCATATGGTGTGCCACGATTGCTTCCACGGTATATTCGCCGTCATCACTGTTGTCGCCAGATACCTCGCTTTCGCTTTCGTCGCCACCAGCGTTGCCTTGTGAAGCCTGTGAGTTCATCATGCTGTTTTTCATTGGAGTAGGTTTCTGAGAGTTGGCCGCATTCTGCGCCGCACGACGAGAGAGCGAAGAGTCGGAATCGGTGGTCGATTCTTGCTTCTTGCTAGGACCAGACAGAAAGGACGCAAGAGTGATTTGTTCTTCGGACGACGACGTATTTGACCTCCGCAGAGGGACCTTGCTCTCTGAGGAAGGCTTCAATCGCGAAGAAAGCTTCGGCGTCAGCTGAGCTGATGTTCGTTCATCTTGCGAGAGATCGTCCTCTGAACCCAGATCCATTACCTGGACTGCTGTCTGCATTTTTGGAGTTGTTATGGTCTCCTCCTGCGTTGCACTCGTTGAAGGCAATGGTCTTGCTCGCCGGTCGTCACCAGAGGACGGCTCAGAAGTCAGCTTGATGCGCTTTGATCCACGCTCGTTGCCAATGCTCAATCGTTCCATAGAGCTCGATGGTCCGCTCTCGATACCAGCCGGCTTTGGAGCCCAAGCTTTCCCTTCTGCCTCATCTTCATAGCGCCAGCCCAACGGCATCAGCTCGCCTGTCTGCGGGTGCCGTCTCCTTCGGGGGCGCTTAGCCGGAAGTTGCAAAAAGTCTCCGTTGCTGGTGGCAGATCGTACGGCAGATCGTATTGCAGGTTCCGACCGCGCCACGGGACTCTCTTCTGCGACGGAAGACGATTTCACCTCGGGCGAAAGCGGCAACAGTTCTCCCGTTTCGGGATCCCTCTTCCGTCTCCTCCGCTTGTGAGGTTCCACGCCCGGAAGCAGTTCTGCTGCAGATCTTGCTCTGTCATGAGGTTCCACGCCCGGAAGTAAATCAGCTGCAGATCTTGATCTGTCACGAGACGGCTCCTCCTCAGAAGAGCTAGCAGCGATGTCCACTCCGCCCTCTTCATCACTCAGTGGCATGAGCTCTCCAGTAGCAGGATCCCTCCGACGGCGACGTCGCTTGCCCTGTTCGGGCACTTGGAAGAGGTGCTTGTAAGTTGGTCGAGCGCGACCATGACGTCCAGCCGCTACCTCACCCTCATCATCGGCACCTGAATCCGCGCCAGAGTCCACTTGCAAAACGACACCCTTTCGCCGTGCTCTCTCCTTCTGGCGTTCCAATTTTCTTTCACGCTCGGCTTGGTTCGCTTCTTCTTCGATTCTCCTGTTTTCCCCTTCCTCCACGAATTGCTTATGCTCGAATACTTCCAGGTCGTAAGGCGAAACATAAGTGAGAATCTCGTCCAGATCGACCTCCGAAACTTCAGTACTGCCCAGCATTACCGTATAAGTGACCTTGCCTCCTTCGCCGGTCGCATTGACGCGACCGACGATGCGAGCATCCTTTGCATTGCGGGGCGCTTGTGTTGAAAGTCGGACCGGCAGAGGCTCATCGCCGTATGTCCTCGGAATCCAGGGCACTTTCCGCGCCGGCGACCTGTCGATCACTGGAAACAGAGCTTTCCGTGCCGGTGGAGGTTCTGGTGATTGTTCAGGAGAAGTGGACAAGTCTATGATGCCCGAGTCCGGCAATGCAGGTGGCATGATGGCGAGTTCGCGGCCAATGGCATTTGCGGAGTGAAGTGGTTGATTGAGGTGTAAGGTAGAAGTTCAAATAGTTCGTCGTTGGCGTGTTTCGAATAAAGACGCGTAAATGACACAGCGCTAGTCCTATCCAGGACAGACATGGTTATCGAACAATCTCACGCATAGAACATGCTCTCCAGGTCGCCATCGTCCGGACATCAAGGTGCCGTCTCATCAATCCCTCATCATCAGGATCAAGACGCCTGACAACATGGAGAAATTGCATACAGCGAAGCGTCTAACGAGACGATCAAGCTCTACAGCATCCATCCGACTCTGGACCCTTCTCCACGGCTCGCGTGCCGTTCACAGCCTCGAAGGATTCAAGAGGATCGCTAGCATGAACCCCATGACGTTCTGCACCGCCCCGAGCTACCTATACCATTCCATTGGACGTCACGTCTGTAAAGCCACTACCTACCGTACTGGTACACATACCACTTTGAGGCCGACATGTCCTCTTGCTTATAGGCCGAGATCCACCGCTCGTGATCTGCTGACCCCGTGAACTGCGCCCTGCACTTTAACGAATCAAGTGTATATATGTTTGTGTCTTTCCACCCTACGTTTCGATTAATCACAACAGCCTGAACTCTACGTCTTACGCTCGAAAGAACGATAGAAAACAACACCACCGAACAACAGAATCGATCCCTCCAGCCAAACCTCCAAAACCTTCCCACACCACAACAAACAGCAATCATGTCCGGCTCATCATCATGGAACGTAGAACCCCTCTCCTTCGCGCCCAACACCAACGCCATGGACGAGAAATCCATGCCTTCCGAAAAAGCGGCCGCAGCTCGCGCCAAGTCCGCTCTGGTCATGGATGCCGTCAAGCGAGGAGACATGAAGGAAGCAGATCGGCTGATGGGCGAGCAAAAGGAGACTGGTACGAAGGGGCTTGTGCCGATGCAGTGGGCGAGGGATATGTGAGTTTTGTTTGCAAGATCCGGCCGGCTCTGAGCGTGAGGAGATGAATTGTGCTGACTTATGGGTTGCTGTAGGTTTAAAGGGAAGAAGGGGAAGGATCAGCCTGAGGTTCTGCAGGGGAAGAATGTGGATGGTGAGGAGAGTGTGTATGGTGTGGACGCGGAGAAGGGAAAGGTCGGCGCGAAGTAGGACGACGTTTGTTATTTGATGAGTGCTATAGTATGAAGCAGTTGATGAGATGAGAGTGTGTGAGAATGATGTCTTGTAGCTGTCCACAAACGCCGCCGAGATGAAACAGTCATAACGGAGCACGCCGATTTCCCTTCACTTCACTCCACTCCACTTCACTCCACCGCTCACCCTTTCACAAACACCCCCCAGCAGCCAGCATCTCAGCCAGGGGCTTCAGAATCGATCAAGGATTACGTCTGCTCTCGCAAGTTCACCTTCGAGAGCGAAGAAGTCGCCATCGTAATCAAGGTGAGTCCATTCCACGGTTTCGAACAATTGAACCCGCTGATCAGGACGAATGTTTAGCCTGAGGTTCACGATGTCCATACCTGCCATAGCACCAAGGCAAGGAGAAACAGCTGTTTGGACAGCTGTGACTGTCAGTAATTCTGCCGGAGTTAGATAGGGTCATTTTCGCGATCGATCACCAGCAGAGTCGAATCCCATAATCAGCCGTACAAGCCGCAGAACGAGCGTAAAAAGGTCAGGTCAGATGGACGTATTAACGGCAAAGCTTCAATTGCTTTTCCTCTTCGTTCACATAATTCCATTATCAAAATAGGTCTGCTTTCCTATGCTCTCTCTGTCTTCAAAAGTCGGGGAACAACGTCCTGTGAGGATCGTCGCCAGTGGCACCTGCATCTCTCGTCAGTATTCGCCTTTAAACAGATTGTCATCTCCTCGAACATACCATAAGCTTCCGTCTCCTCGGGATACTTATCGAACAAACTCGCATCACCCGCTCCACCTCTCACAGGCGGCACATACGGTGCATCGATGTCCTTCTTCGCGAGCCGATCCCACGTCACCTCGGCGAACCACGCGTGGTTCATGACGTCCTGGCTGCCGCCGTGCAAGTTTCCCAGACGCTTGGTCAAGTCGGCGGTGATGAGCTTCGAGAGCAGATCTTGAGCGTCTGGGTGGATGTAAGGCGGGTACTTGACGCGGCCCTTGAGGATGTTTTCGTAGATTTTGAGCGGCGAGCCGGAGTCCCAGAAAGGTGTGAATCCCGCGAGCATTTCGAAGATGAGGATTCCGAGAGACCACCTGTGCAGTGATGATTAGCAAGGGTGTCCTTGTGCGCGAGTTTGTGATATCACCCACCAATCGACGCTCTTGTTGTAGCCTTTGCTGCTCACGACCTCTGGCGCGAGGTAATCTGGTGTCCCGCAAAGCGTCCAGGTGATGTCGGGCACTTCCTTTGCGAAGCCAAAATCGGTGATCTTGATGTGGCCGTGTCGGTCGAGGAGCAGGTTCTCTGGCTTCAGATCACGATAGATGATGTTCATGCTGTGTAGATAGTCGAGCGCAATAGTCACCTCGGCGGCGTAGAACTTGGCGACTGGATTTGGGAAGCGCTGTTCGACACTGTGAGCAAGATGCACCCGAGACATTCACTTCTGCCCAAACATACCTGAGACTTCCTCAACAAGCTAAACAGCTCACCTCCTTCAATAAAGTCCATGACCATGTACAGGTTCTTCGAATCTTGCCATGTGCCCCACAGAGTGATGAGGAACGGATTCCGGCATCGCTGCAGCATCTTGCGCTCATCGTTTGTGTGTTCCACTTGCTTCATCTTGTATACCTGCGCTTTTTTCAACACCTTGACCGCGTAGAATCGTGAATTGTGCTTGCTCTGGACCAGATGCACACGTCCGAAAGATCCCGTGCCGAGCGTTCGTGAGATTTGGAAGTCGTTCAGCGTGTATTTGCCCTTGGTCTCGCGGAGTGGATTGACCGTCGGCGCCGTTTTGCTCACATTCAACAGTGGCACATTCTGCTGATTCGGGTTGTGTCCGTTTTGCTCGTGAGCAGAGTCATGCTGCGAGCCATTGTATTGCTGCTGCTGCTGAACCGGCTGCTGCGGGACTGCCGAAGGTTGAGGTGATATGTTCATTGGATCGTCGGCTTTGGCGTTTGAGCTTTGCGAGGCGCTTGTGTTCTGCTGTACGCTATCTTGGCCAGATGTCTGCGGCGGCTGCTGCTGCGATTGTTGATTCTGCTCGGTAAAGAGGTTGCTTTGTCTAGACAAGGTCTGTGATATTGGCGAGCCGATCGTGGGTGAAGTGGGCGAAGCGACCTCGTTGGACCCTGTAGAGTCCTTGGTTCGCTTCTTCTTGAGGAAGCCCAGCGACGGCATGGATGTGGTGTCTGGCCCTTCTTTCCTCTTTTGCGGCAAGCGAGAGTCAGGCTCACGACGGACGCTGGGATTGTCGTAGCTAGCCAATTTCTCTGTATTCGGCGGCGGCGTCGTGGCGGCTGAGATGCTCAACGTGCGAGCAGATGGAGGTTGGACTGCGGCGGAGGATGCGGAGGGAGTGAGGTATGGTATAAGTGACGGCGGAGCGGAGGGAGGGGGAGTGCGCTGTTGTCGTAGGGTGCAGTCAAGGGCCCGGCGAGACAGCAAGGAGGTACGATCGCAATCGCTCGGTACGAAATTGGCGGGCAATCTGTTTGCGTCTGGATGTGCGTGGTTCGGAGAAGGGCCCAAAGGACAATGGGAGATTGTCGGGAAGAGCAGGAAGGGCGGCGATGAGCAGACGGGCTGGGTCGGTCTGTCCGGTGCTGTTTGGTGCTGCTGATGATGCGCCGACAAGCACAAGCAAGCAGTCGGATGTCCGATGCGGTACGCTTGGAGGTGCTATTGAATGAGAGCACCGCCGGTCGAATGCGACGTGGGCGGGGAGTATGGTGGAGCGAGGGGCGGGCGGAGGAGGATTCAACCACACAGCTCAGGTGAGGATAAGGTATAAGCAATGATGGACTGAGGTGCGGAGCTGCTGCAATGCGATCGGTCGGTACGGTTAAGGTAGAGGTGGGAAGGGCCGGATGCGCTCGCTGGTGGACGGGCGTGGAGTGGACCACGGGCTGGAGCTGTTGGTCTCTCGGCTCGACTTGCGGTACCTCCTACCGATATAGCTCTCTGGTGGGTGGGGAGCTTCACGGCGGGTTGGAGATGAGATGGGGTCGCATCGAGCGTGAATAGATCAGATTCAGAGGTGCATAGATCGTACAGGAGGCAGGTACAATGTCGATTAGGCTTGGTGATGAGAGATGGCGTGGCACAGCAAGGCAAGGCATGTCGCTGTTCACTCTCACCCCGCAAACAGCTGGCTCCACATTCCGATCCTCTCCACAGACATGTCGTCAATGGCGACCAATGTCTTTGAAATGAATCACATCTGAGGGTTCGATCTATGGTTTTATATGGACCTTCCGACTTGCTAGAAATCCTCGTATGTTGCAACGGCACGAGGACAGCCCTCTGTCGAATAGCTGAAGCGGTTCCGAGAACTGAACATAGAGTTGATGCCTCAGGCTCCAACTCTTCTCAGTCGTAGAGGGACTATTAACGATACCTACTGTTGGGTCTCAAGCTCGTCAAGGCATGATTCTGTACATCTCTTACCTCACAACTTACTCTCCTTCGGCTTATCCCTCAACTCCTGTGCCTTCTTCAACCACGCATACATCGTCTGCAACCTGGGCATCTCCAATCCCTTCTCTCTCGCCAGTCTTATCGGGTTCCCAAGAATAACCTCCAGCTCCATCTTCGCTCCCTTCTCCCAGTCACCCCACATACTCGGCCGACTGCCACTGCTGTTCTTCTTCGTCGAGTTCAAGATCGCCTCAGCAGTGGCCAGCTTGGATGGCAGAGGTTTGCCCAGCACTTTCGGCGCTGTCTCCAGAACCTCGTTCATAATGCCGGTAAGCATGATCGACATCTCCGGGTCTAGAGACATCTCTTGGTTACCGGCACCACCAGATAGCACCGAGCTGGGGTTCATCGCGGCGTTGATGGCGATTTTGTGCCATCGTACAAATTGAAGGCCTGCGTGGTCGTATAGCTCGGCGTCCTTAATCCCACCATCCTGCAGCAGCTTCACAAGCTTCGCATTACTCTCATCCGCAGTCTTGTCCTCTGCCTTTGACCCTGATCCACCTTGATCAAGATGCGGTAGGTAAGGTCCGATAGATATCCTCGTCCATCGATTGTGCTGGATAACTCCATGACTAGGCTGCGCGGCACTCGCAACTGTCACAGCGCTCAAAATCGGAGCCTTCGGGAAACGTTTCCTATATGGCTCCTCGACTCCCAAACCATTCTGCACAAGCACAATGCTCGTCCCAGGGCTGACAAGACCTTCAAGCAGTGCACTATCGTCGTTGACGTCCGGGAGAGCTTTCGTCGCCACGAGAAGGTAGTCCCACTTCACACCCGCTTTCCGTGCATTCTCGGGCGAGCTGAAGACATGCTCGGGTTTGAATATTTGCTCGTCGTATTTCGGTGACGTGACTTTGAATCCGTTGGCTTGGACCACTTTGAAGTTGGAGCGGCAGAGGGCTGAGACGGCGATGTTGGAGACTGTGGAGAGGCGGGCTCCGTAGAATGCTCCTATGGCGCCTGCGCCGACGATGAGGACGCGGACTGGCATGTTGATGGTGATTTAATGGAGAGTGATAGTATAGTGTAGAGGTGGTGCGGATGTGATCCATGTAGCTGTTGAAGCCTCGGCAAGAGATCGTGTCCCATATGACTAAG